>BCKK01000001.1:2523038-2592137 GCA_001600615.1 Dioszegia crocea
AGCTAGCTTTCAAGTGCGACTCCTTGTTATATCTGCCAGCATCAGCTCTGTCTGTAGCATGAGTCTCAGAGGTGCTGCACTTACATGGTCTTGAGCTGCTCGAAGAGGTCATCAATCCAAAGGTCGAGCAGTCCGATTTGTGTGTCTGAGGAGTCCGCTTTCGTCACGAGAATCGCTTGCCGTACGTCCTGCATCAACATGTTGATACGATCGCCAGATGCCCAGATGGTCCATCCAGTCGATCCACGACTGCCGAAGGCGATCTCGAGGGCGGCATTGATGACGGTGGCGCGACTACCGTAGTCATCGACGAGGTCGTATCTCGGGTCCAAGAAGTAGGTCGGTTTCTGTTGGGTGTAGCCGGGGGTCGGTGATCCTTGGGACAGCCAGTCATTAAAGTCGGGTCGTAGCGATTTGTCGAGAGAGGCAGACCAGCTGATAAGCTGATCTATGACCGGAGAGGCCTGCAAGATCAGCGAAGTCGCAGGGCATGTCAGGGGAGTCATTCAACGTACATCGGTGACCTCATTCGCGTTGATCCGCTTGGGCTTGGCTGCACGGATCGCTAAAGAGCTCATTGTATATCGAGAGGTATCGGGTGAGAGAGTACGCTAGGGCCGTGTGGATAGAGCTGAGCGGTGTGGCAAGCGGAGGATTGGTGAATATGAGTTGATGGGGATTGAAGACCCAGTTGGAGCTGAGGGGGACTTTATATCCTCTACGACGTCCATCGTGAAGAGGCTGACCTGCTCTTTGTTGTAGCAGCATTGTAGCAGTGACAATAGGTGAGAGGATGCAGGAAGAATACGAGCTTGATGAGCTGAAACAGGGTGCGGAGGACATCAACAAGCGCCCGGCTCAAGGGATGAAACACGTCGCCGCTTCGGGCAATTTTTGACTTCAAAAGGCCCCTGGCTGGGGTGGAGGATTTTTCGGATACTATCCGGTAGAATCCGCCACTATCCATGCATGTCTCCTGGTCAGATCCGGATCCGACGCAGTATCCGCTATTGTCCAGGATACCAGTACCGGTATCCGCGTCGAGGGGTGGATACCGGTAGAAGATCCGGTATAATCCGGATCCAAAATCCGATGCCCAGCACTAGTGTCCACTGGTTCAAACTCTGAGCCCTGCACCTGAAGAAATCATGTTGTCTGCCGACCGCGGTTGTGACGTACTGTACTGGGCCTTCGGAGTCCGTTACTACGATAAGATCCCTGAGGGTGTAAAGCGTGTGGTTTTTATGATGAAGCACTCGCCTGGGGTGGGGATGCAGGAGGCGAGGGAGGAACGAGGGGAGACAGGTGGCGATTCGAGAACGACAAGTTCCCTCAACAGGATCATTCAAAAGAAAAATCTCCGCACGATGAAGGACATTGTGCTGCTGTATGATGAAAGCTGGGAGTCGGAGGCGGCCAGATCAGATAGCTGTCTGGACCTTGAGCTGGGCAACATTGCAGTGCTGGCGGTGCGAGTGGCGGGTTCGAGGTTGATGATTCGCGGATTGTCGGCTGCTGGGGGAAAGGTGGATAACACTGATGTGGAAGCAGTGATGCGGGATAAGATCGAGGGATATGTCAACAAGCTGGTGGGATTCGATGGAGGAGGTCAGGGTGCATCTGCAGAGGAAGCAATGGCTAAAATCCACTTCTCCAACTGACGTGTGCGAAGGGTCGAGAGAGGACATAGGATCCGGAAGTAGGTAGTGAATGGCATGTATATTTGTATAGACGATATTGAAGGGGTGAAGTGGTTCTGCGTTGATGAAGCTGAAGATTGAGATTTTCAGCTGGTGTTGGGTAGCAGAAGAGAGGTAGCGTTCAAAGTGTCGCATAACTAGCTGCCCCCAAGAGATAATCTATGTATACAAAACATGAACAGTTACACAATACACGGCCAAACTATACTCGAGTTTGAAATAGTTTCAAGAAGACACCTAGCGGTGATGATACTTCCCCCAATATCCTGCCCACTCTGCCATCGCTGCCCCACTCGCCATCCTACGCGTTCATCCTCGTCATATGCTAGGCCCATTGACCACCCTTGCCGAGCTGCTTCTTCGTGACCCAGCATTGCCCTGCGATGAAGGCCGAGCCGGTATATTCGCCGGTGCCATCAAACCCTGCTGCTGATGACCTTCACCCCCTGATCCGGGATATGCCGATGATGGTGCAGAGACCGTCATTGTGGGCAGGGAGAAACTCGTATCGGCAACATCTGTAGTGAAACCCCAGAAGTCCTCGTTTCCCGTCCGGTAATCCGTTGCCGAGGCCGAAAGACTTCGATATTGGTTCTGCGCCGGGTGGACATGCTGTGTGTTTCCGGGATTTGGTGGTGAATTGCCATTCGGCGTGTGAGGGCTATGGGAGTTGAGGGAGTTTGTCGCGGACAATGATGGAGCCGACATTGAAGCGGACATGACCATGTCAACTGGGCTCGTAATGACACTGCCGCCCGATGATGGGGTGTGGTAGTCGCTGGCAGTGGGGATTGTGAGTGAATTTTGGGTGTACTGATTGCCGAAGTGGTAAGGTTGTTGGTGAGACGGGTCGACGGGGGTGAAACCGCTAGCACCCAGTGGGGATGGACCATGGCCTTGCCCATTCCCACCGTTGTAGGAAGAAATGCCCATAAGGCCGAGATCGAGTAAGGCGCTGGGTCTGTCACAAGTCAGCGAAAAGAAATCATCTTTGAAGGGGTTGATGGACTCACGCTGAGGCCCGCCTGTTGGGATCAAAGTCACCGAAATCGAGCTCATCGCCAGTCCCACCTGTTCCGCCTGTCCCCGCTGTGCCTGCTGTCGCATCCGAGTCATTCGTCCCGATACTCGCAAGACTCCCTATGCGACCTCTCTGCTGTATCGATTCATAGATCGCCTGAGCTCTCCTGCTTTCGTCCATTTGCTGCGCATCCGAGGGCATGGCAAAGACGGCGTTGTTGCCGAATGAGAATGCCGGATTTGGATATGGGCCGTTAATGTTCTGCTGCTCCGCGAGCTTAGCGGAGTCGTCAGGACCAGCCATGTCCGAGTTGGACAGCGAGCCGTAGGAGCCAGACGGGAAATAGGTGGGGGACTGGGGTGTGATGAAGGTAGTCGAGAAATCGGACTCGGAGAACATGAAGGGAGGGGAGGGATCCGGCGCAGAGTGTGCGTTTTCTCCCTCATTGTCCTTGATGGAGCCGAGTTCTCGAGATGGGCCGTTATTAAGCGAGGAGTTGATTGGGTAGGAAACTATGCGGGGAGGGGTAAAGGGGCCGGAGGAGAGGAGCTGGGGTGGACCGGGCATGGACGCCCTTCGAGTGTTATTCCGGATAGCGGCGAGGTGGAGGGCCGATGGTGCAGGTCGGACTGAAGGGCTAAACTTGGGACTGGATGATCCGCTGTTTGGCCCTGGTCTACCTGACATGTCCATGGTGGAAATGGACAACGGCGTGGGGTAAGGTATACTCCCACGCCTTGCCGCACTTGCCTGACCGATGACCGGACTCCTTGGTCCTGATCCGCCCATGCTCGGTCCCGCCCCATTCCGCTTCGCCGCCCACATTTGTATTCTGTCCGCCTCACCACTGGCGAGAGAGACTCGTCGTCCCCCGTTGGGTAGGCCCATAGGGATGGCGAGGTTAAGATTTCGATCCGAGACTGGTGGCGCGACCGGTCCAGGCAGAGGATGTCCGTGTAGACCACCCTGCTCTGCTCGTTCGCGCAGTTCTCGGGGGAAAGGGTGAGGAAGCTGGGCGACGGGGGCAGGGCGAGAGGGAATAATCTGGCCTTCGGGAGTCTTCTGGCCATTCTGATCCTTCGCGGTCTTGTCCTGGGCCGCCTTGTCTCTCAACAGTTGACCTTTAATCTTGGCACGTCTGTATGTTTAGCGTTCGAGTTTTTGCAAAGCAGAAGCAACTCACCTATTCTGAAACCACACCTGCACATTCCTCTTGGTCATTCCGAGCTCGCCTGCCAACCACTCGCGAAGGGCATTGTCAGGCTTAGAATTGATGTCAAACCAGTGCTCTAGCACTTTTAGCTGTTCGGGAGATGTCCGGCGACGATGTTTGATCTTCACATCGTCAGCTTGCTCCCGATGCCTACGAGAGGAAAATCCGACTTACTTCCATGTTCCCATTGTACCATTCTCCAGGATGTTCATCGTCTTCCCATTCACCGCCCCACTCCTCGTTCGCCATGAGACCGTTGGGCCCGGAACCGTACGGCATTTGGTGATGTGGTGTGCCGTCGACGTATACATTAGGGATGGCAGAGGGGGCCATGCCGAACTGATAGTTCTGAGCTGGACCAGGTGTCTGGCCAAACCCCAGCCCAGCAACATCGCCGTTGGGGTCCGCGATGCCCATCGGTAGATGACCGCCACCGGGGAATAGTGGACCTGGGTACGACAGCGAGGTTGCTAATGGTGGTCGCTGGTAGTGCACGGACTGAGTGGGATAACCGTGTGGGCCAGCATTAAATTGCTGCGTCGACGGTGTCACCAGTTGGGAGCCTGGATACACTGGAGTGTACATTTCACCGGCAGCAGGATGAGCTGGTCGGGATTGGGCACCATCGGGTCCCGGCGGCGGGGTCGTCTGCGAACCGTGTACCGATGGTGGAGTGGAGCCATCGGAAGTGTTCCACCACTGGTTCGGGTTAAGCTCCAAGTGATGATTTGGCGATATTGGGAAGCCGTTAGGGGGCTGCATGGGTGTGAATGAGGATTTGTCGAGCCGTGGTTGTTGCCCATTTGTCAAAGGTGGGGATACGTAGGAGCCTGATGGCCCGGCCATGGGTGCCGATAGGGGGAGATCGAAGTAGGGGTACTCGGGATGTTGCATCTGAGCGGGTATGTCGGTTGGGCGTCCGTAGACTGGTTGATGAGGAAGAGAGGCCATGATGAGCGTCTGGCAGGTGGTGTGATGATCGGAGTGAAGGTGGTTGGAAAACGACAATTTGGGGCAAAGGCTGAACGAGTTAGCTGATGTTGCAGCTCAAGCTGTGTACCAGTCTGCAGTATGCCAGAAGAATCATCGACAAATCGTCCAAGGGATAGACAGGCGACTTACGGGCTGTAGATAGCGATTGAGGCACAGCTCCAATAATCTTCACACTAGGTCGCTGGTCGATGAGGGTAGATCAGGGGGCCCAAAGATCGACCGTTTGCGATGCAGGTAGATATGGGCAAGAGGACAGAACGAGTGTGTTATGGAGAACGAAAACTGATGATACGTCAGTCTTTAAATTCGCTCAGGTACCCGAGAACGCGCGGGGGAAACCAAGGGGAAAGTAAAGAGCCGAGACAGGATGGGATAAGGTGAGTATGTCGGCTTTTGCGCCGCACCTTTATAGATGAGACGGTCTGACAGAGGAGGACACAACCCTTGTCTGCTGTATCCTCCTTCCAAACATCCGGGGTCCACTCTGCGCTAAGGGAGAATGCAAGGGGTAGAAGAAAGGGAACGGTCTCGGATGAGGTCACATAGTGAGACAGGTGGATCCAGCGATTGCAGATGGAAAAAAGGGATGTGAGACTCACATGTCTTCTGAGTCCTTGAAGAGGCTGACCGCTGCTCCGACTTGCTCCTGTCTACAGGCTTGCAAAGTCTTTTCGTCCCCTCTTCCTCCTGCGAGTATGGAAATTATGCCCTTCGCAGTATCTAGTCACCTCGTATCTCCCTTCCAGCCTGAGTTTCCAGCTCTAGTTTCGCCTGGCAGTCGAGTCTACCGCGCGTCCAATAAATGCGTGACACGCGCAAAGACTTGGGATTCGTCCGCGTGGGCGAGATGCAGCTGTTGAAGAAAGATGAGGATGAATGCGAAGGGGGAGTTTGGGGCGTTGTAAAGCAGGGCAGTAGTGAGGCTGGCGATGTCGATATTCGTTGGTTGGCAGGTAATATAAGCTCTAGGGCCTTGAGTGTATTGTGCCAAAGAGGTAATTTCTGTCTGGGAGTCGGGTGACAGACGGATGATACACAGCTGCAGACACACAGCAGTGACGGCGCGTGCGGGCGAGGGTGAAGGTTATTCCAAACGTAGCGGTCCAAGCGCCAAAGTGTGTTGAAATTCTCACTGCAGCGAGCGATCCTTTCGGATGATTTAGTTCAGTTACGGTTAACACGGCTAGAAGGATCACGAGGGTTTCTAGACCGAGAAACGATGATCAGCAGCACTCGTTACTGACCCTTGCCCTTGCCCTTGCCCTTGCCCTGACCGCAGCGCGGTTGGCAGTCGCGCCGGGTTACTGCCGGGATGAGACGAGAGGTAAAATCTATGAATGGCGTGGCTGGCATGCCGTCATCTCCTCTTGTGGTAATTCCTAGCCACGTGCTTGTTCGGATCTACAGCGCGTCGATCTAGTGCGACGCCTCCGCATCATGGCCGTGTCTGTACAGATCTCAGCTCTGTCCTCTCTAAGCTCTATGTATATTCGCTCTTCGAAGCAGGCAGCATGTCTACATCAACACAGACTGTGCATCAAAGTCCAGCTGAGCTTCCAGGGCATACAAGATTATATATCCAACATTGCAAGAACTACATTTTCGAGCACACTTTTTCACACCGCCCCCACTCGCGGCTCCGCACTAATCCCTCACACTCCCGTTTAGACTGCTACTAGTGACCGTAAAGGTAGACACTCCGATTCCCGTCGACAGATCTCCAGTACCCAGACCCGCTCGACTTTTCTTGCTCTTCAAAGTTCCCGCCATATCTTTAGGTTTCCGATTCTGTACCCCGCCCCTCCCTCCTCCCACGAATGCAGGCTTACTCCCACCCTGCAACCCCTCCGCGCCTGAGTGTACTAACTCATCCCTCATCGACGAGGTCATGCTCATGATGCTCTTCCTAGTACTCGACCCGTCAGATGTCGATTTCGCCCCCATCCCCGACCCCGACTTGGATTTCCAACTCCCACTAGCGCCAGACGGCAAGACATCCTTCATCTTGCGATTCTGCATTCCGCCTCTGCCGCCTCCGACAAAGACCGCTTTAGGCTTGGGAGTGAGAGTCTCCAGAGCCTCTTGGACATCAGGGGTGAAGTTGGTGAGGGGGCTTTGGCCGAGTGAGCCTCGACTGGGCTGAGCTGGGGTTTCCGGTATGGGACCGAGACTGGACGGCTTGACAGCAGACGCTGTAGAAGCTCGCGGTCGGCGGTTCTGAGCGCCTCCTCTTCCGCCTCCAGCAAACACCGGCTTCTCCTTCTCCGTCTTGACCTCCTTGATGTCTTCCGCCTTGTCTTTACCTTTCCCCTTATCTCCCCGCTTCTTCAACCATGCCTTCAACCCGCCCTCCTTCTTCTTAATCACCGATACTTCCCTGGATAAAGGGGATGAGGGCAAGTCCGGATGGCCCCAATCGGAGTTGGACCACGACGGGTAGTGGATGGAGGAGGTCGGAGTGAGGGGATGTGTCAGGATGGAGCCGGCGGACGAGGAGGAAGGAGGATATGAGGCCGGGGCCGGAGTGGAGTCGGCGCAATATGAAGTGCCTCTACCAGAGTTGGAACTAGACATGGAGGTCCGTGGTAGATCCAATGAGGCAGTCGAAGGGAGATGAGTGGAGGAAATCGCGCTCGCGGAGATGGATGGATGGGCAGCACGGGTTGGGCGGTGGTAAGATTGGGCATATCCGCTACTTTGCGACGCGCCACCCGTTGGCCGGTATGGATCGGGATGGTAATCCTCGTCCTCTTCCGATCGAGGGGCGAAGTGCTGAAGGGGGATAGAATTTGCGAATCCGGCTTGGCGAGCGGCGTGTTGTTCCATGACTTCCTGGAATGTACGTCCCGATTGCGGAAGCCCGCGGCTGAGCAGGGACATCGCAGCACAGGGTGACGCGGTTGTGGGGAATTATCAAGAGCGGAGGAGAAAGGATGGGCCAGATCGTACTTTCTGTAGTGGCAATTGGGGAAGGGATTCAAAGAAAGCTGTAATGTCAGTCTGGGTTTCAAACGGCCTGGAAGTGATGCGAAGAGGTAGTCACCTTGCTTAGAGTGAGGCAAACGACAAGCGAGAGTCTAAGGGGTGAGAAGGATCTTGGGCGGATTGACGACAGTATCACCCATATAAGGTATCCCTTGCGACAGCTTTGGTTATCTACCCATCGACGCGTCCGAGCTTATCTTTCGAGCTTTCCTAAAGATAGCCAAAGGGAGCATTTCAGCCAACCAAAGTGTCGAGCTGAAGAGGAAGGGATTGTGAGAGGATCAAGGACAATATGGGGCGTCTATGCATACCAATCGCACATGTCTGCTCGTGTATTAGACAGGATCGCAATAGGGGTTATGTGCTATGTTCGCTCCGACGAATACGATGTGTGGATCTGAAATCTTCTGTTGTCGTCGTAGCTGTTGCGCCCTGACGCGCCGTATGAACCGAATTTATCCATCGGTGTGTGGGATGCGAGGGGATTGTCATAAGGAGGTGTACCAAAGGACGACTTTATCTGGACCAAGGGACAAGGATGGTTGCAAAGGGACACCGAGTTGTGTGCGACCCTGTTTCAGATTTCAGGGGCCCCACAAGCTGAGACCACCCAAGGACATCTCCCTGAACTCCGTCCGAAGATCGGCGTTTCTCGGCAATCGCCGGGTGATCTTCCGTGCCGGCACGTTTCCGGCATCTCGGAGTTGTGCCTGATACCGCATCCGGCAGTCCAAAAGACGAACCTTCTCAACCTCTGCGCTATCTCTTACCATAGCCGGCAATCCTGCCACATCCATAGGATCCATGTCTCAAATCAAGTAACGCCTCTGTCCCCTCCGTAGATGATCGACGTCGAGTCTAGACTTTTGTCTATGGTGATAGGCCGAGTTAGGAAAGTCCGCGCCTCCAGTGCCGATTGACCGTAACGCGCAGAGCCTAATTAAATCAGCCTACTGATTATAGGATCTCAGCTAGTAGCTGACCACCTTGTAAAATCAGAGATAGGGTGAATGCTACTTCATCTTCGACTTTTTGTACATCTCTCCAACGGACTTTAGACAGCCTCGTTTTTCCATTGCTTTGACAGCAACCCTTCGACATCGCTCTCCACTACTAGGGTGCAGGCCACCCTTTCCGATTTCACAAGATGCCAGGCAACGATCTCGTTGGCCTAGTGTCGCTCTTTACACCCTACGAGGCATCTCAGCTACTGCTAGCCGAGACTGGTCTCGTACGTTTCTTGCCCCTCTCTATATCCACAACATTTAGCTGATTGTCCAGTCCGACATCTCCAAGACCCTCTTCGCGGGCACGTCAGGCCTTGCCGTTCAGGCACTAGTTACCGGCTCCGTCCTCCAGCTCGTCCACCGCTACTTCCGCCGACAAGCCCGCCTCACCTTCCGCAGCGCGAACGGTACAGGCGATGGCGGTCAGGATCCCCCTCTGGCGCGGGCGGGTGTGATCTGGCTAACGGGTCTGATCTGCCTACACGTCGTAGTGGTCTACATCATGAACGCCAGGGTGCTCTTGATGAGCCAGCAGTTCACTGCTGGGTACTTGATGGACTTTGTAAGTTCCACACATGGGCTATGATGATCACTCTGCTGACGCACCCAGTGGCTAGCCCAGATCTCCAACTTGATCTTCACCGTCGTTCTCTTGCCCATCTTCATCTTCTTCGCTTTCCGCGCTTGGAACCTCTGGTCTAGGCGCAGGGCCATCATGGGTCTGTGCTTGGCCGTCATAACACCTGCCGTCGGTCTTGGTTTTGTTGCGTGAGTTCACGGCATAGGCAAAAATTCATCATTCAGCGCGGTATTTGGCCTTCAGCACCCATACCCCCTCGAGCAGATTGACAACACGGCCTTTGCTGCCTGGTTGCCGTTTGTCGAAACTACTATCCGGAAGCTGCAGTGGATATCCGTGAGTTCCTACCCCTGTTCTCCGGACGGTCGCTGATCATGACAGCTCGGTAGCTCCATCGCGCAGTTCCGTAAGTGAAGCATCTTTCCTCTTTCCGCATCATATTGGTGCTGACATTCTCAGTTGCCGCATGTGTATTCTCCGCTCTAATCTGTACCGGTCTGTTTGCCCACCGGAACTGCTGCGCGATCATGCCCGGTGTCTGTGAGTTCTACCTCTGCGTCCTCCGCCCTCGCTCTTGCTTATGTGTACAGCCGGCAAGGTCGCCTTTGTCTTCGGAGAGTCACTCGTCCCTCTCGTCTTTGTCTCTGGCGCCATTCTGGTCGGAGACGTCATGACCAAGGCCGCGCCCAACTCCGTTGGACCCCTCATGTATGTACTCTTCTATCTACCCTACAGACCTTTGCTAACATACCAGCTCCCGCGCCGTTCACAACTGCGGTCCTGCCATCTACTTCCACTGCCTGATGAACTCTCTCACTTCGGCCCAGCGTCAGCGTGACTCTCTCCGATCATCCATGTCCGCCCTGCACCACGGTCACGAGGGCGAGCACGAGAAGGGCGAGTACGCCGAGGACACGGAGTTCGACGAGACCTACCACCCTGACGATCTCGACGCTCCTCTCCAGGTCGAATACAACCATTCGGCCAAGGGCAAATCCATCTTCCCATTCATCTTCGGCACCAAGACTGGCGGTGCATCCGAGGCTCTCCCCACCTCGTCTGCCGCGAACGCCGGCACCGCCGCTCCTTGGACCATCGCTGGCTTCGCCATCCCCACTGCGATCCCAAACCCCTTCTCTCGGGCTCCGAGCAAACAGGCCGAAGAGCCCGAAGACCACTACACTTTGCGATCCGCGGGGTCAGGCCGACGATCTTCACTCGCTCGTGCCTGCTCGTACACCCGTACCAAGGCGGATCTGAGCGGCATGACTGGTCTCAGCATCAAGATGAAGAACAAGAAGATCCCCTCCGTCACCTACAAACCCCCATTGGGCCGAAGGGAGTCTGAGCAGATCTTCGTCGCGCATGAGGAGTTCGAAGGTCTGCCCAGGACCCCCGGAGACCTTGCTGTCCAGCTTGCCGATATTGAAGAGGGAGGCAGCGATGCCGCCAATACTCCCAAGTATTACACTCCGCCTCGATTGGAGAGCCCCTCATTCGGCGGCGAGTGGAAGGACGAGCAGCAACACTCGACTCCGACTGCGTCGGGCTCGGGGCTGAGGATCGAGGAGGAGGGACCCAAGAGCCCCGAGAGCGTCTATGAGGGTCAGGTTGGGAGGGCTTGATCAGGAGCTGCGCGATGGGGATGATGAGGGTTGAGGTTTGGAGACGGGCGTGGGGGAAAGCTGAGCGGGGCGGTGATTCTTCTTTCTGCAAATTTAATAGTCTCTATATCGAGATTTGTTTGCCCTACAGACTAGGTCTGCTAGTTCTTTAGCCAGTACATTTGGGTCTTGAACATTTCTCTCTGGTACATGCATCCCACCTGATCGCAGCTTCTTCAAGGAGGAACCCTAAAGCTGCCAAACGTCCAGGTAGATTCCTGACCAACAATTTAACGAACAGATTTCGAATCGATAATTCATAAACAGCGATATGGACGACAACCATTTTTCATACTTTAACCGCCTGGAAACCCCCGCTTGACTTCTAACTATGTGATAATCTTCTTTGTCCTACATGTCACCCTGCGCTGCTTTGTTCTTCTCAGATTCGAGTCGCTGTCCCATCAGCACTTGCTCAAACTTTGCACGCATGCAATCCACTCACTTGATAGAGCATCTGAACGGCAATGTTGATGGACGTAGGGTGTCCCGTTATCGTCACTAGACGTTCCTCGGGATTGGCCGGTTGGCCAGGTTGGGCGGGGGTTCCAGGGTCGGCGACTCGGATTTGACATTGTGATTGGGTACGGATCTCGTTGATTTTGGCTCCAGCTTTACCAATTACTGCTTGGGTCAGTGACAAAATCATAATGATTAGGACAAGTTCACTTACTAGCTCCGACAAGTGCGTTGGGGATGAAGATCTGTTGTGTATGTGCGCCAGGGACGGGCTGGCCGGGAACGTATGATGAGCCACCTCCATCTCCACCTCTGCCCCGTCCGCTGTCGTGTCCGCCACCTCCAGTGTAGCTTGATCCCCCTCGGTCACCCCCATTTCTCCCGCCCGTCTGACGGTATTGCCCAGAGGCAGCTCCGGGGTTGCGGTCTTGGAATTCGAGGAGGATGGTACCGATGTAATAAACGGCAATGTGGACGGCGTCTGCGACACCGGAGACGGAAAGGACGCGCTGACCGTTAGCAAAAGTACGGAATTAAGATACTGCAGACATACCTCGGTCGAACCAGGAAGCATAGCTTCACTGGCGTTGAGACGGGCTCCACTGGCTTCTTGGATCTCCTTGATCTTGCTTCCAGCTTTACCGATACTGCGGGATCAGCTGTTGTCACTGTCAAGGGAAAATGTGAGACCCAGCTTACACGCTGCCCATGCGGGAGTTGGGGATGATGAATTTGATGGTGACGGCTCGAGAGCCGGGAACGGACGCGACGTCGAATGGCTCGTCGTTGATACGACGGACAATCAGACCGAACGCCTTGACATCAGCTTGACTCGGCATCGTGATGATCGAATCGACGTACCTTGGCAACGGCGTCGAGCTGACCAGATACGCTGAGGATACGTTCGGGGTTGCCTGGGATGGATTCGGATACGTTAACTTTGGCACTGCTCTTCTCCTGAATAGCGTCAGATGCAGTTCCCACCCCGATGATTATGTGCTCACTCTGATTTCGTTGACGTGTGCGCCTGCACGTCCAATGATGATACTCGCGTCCTGGGTGACAATTAAGCATCGCATTGAGATCTGCTGGGGTGTCTCCGACTTGACGGATGAGGGAGCGGGAGGGTTGGGGATGGAGGAGTTTGCGGATGAGGGTCCGTCGGCGCTGTATACATCAGTCTCCCAGTCCGAAGAGAGAGAATAAAAATTGGCATAACTCACCCCTCTTGGCGATCTTCATCCATCTTGGCCGAAGCTTCGTCCTTGGACGTGATTTCCCCTGCTTCCGCCTTTACGCCGTTCCCTTTCCCGTTCAAGGGCGCAGGAGAGCCAGTCTCCGAGGCGTTCGTAGTAGCGGACGAAAGCTCGGCCTTGCTCTTGGTCCCTCCGTTATGTTCCTCCTTGACTCGTTTAGCCGAGGTCTGGGCAGTGTCTGGCGAATGAGGAGACGCGGCGCGTTTGGCTGTAGCAGGAGGCGATGCAGACATGATATGCGAAAGGGTAGGTAATAATAGATAGATCCGCGGTCAGTCCTGCTTTGATTGCAGATGTAGGATACTAATCCCAAGAATTCCAGATGGAGGTAGAGCGGGGCGGTGGACGATAGATTGAGATTGAGGGTGAGGGGTCGAGGATGTGCCAAGGACGGTATGGTGTGGCGGATAGGTAGAGAGGGCGTTGTGTCGTGTGGGGTAGTGGGGGAAGGAGAGGAAGGGTCAGGTGAAGGAATGTAATGTAGGGAGATGGAATGACTCACGTATCGGTGTCTCGGTCAATTGATTCGGTCTCTTTTTCCTTGATTCCAAGCGGATGATCTTTGAGCAGATTGCGGCGTGGCTGCTGTCGGTGTGGTTGGCGTATAAGTAGGATGACCTTTGTACTAATGACTACAAAGGAGTGAGATGGTGCAGTGCACTGACTGTATGGGTACAAAGCTAGGCACGCAGCGCGGCGTTATCTCTCCCTTGTCGGCGTTACCTCCACCATACAGTAGCAGTGTGGCACTTTGTCTCGACGCGTCATGTTGGGCAGTCAGATTTCTTTGTTTTCGTCGACCCCTCAAGCCTTTGAAAGTAGTAAAATAGGCCTATCCACAAAGCATCTCTCACCTTAGATATACTCTAGACGCGTCATATGGTAGTTATGTTGTATAGCTACAGTTCGGCCCTATTCATGCATGCAGTCTGAATATGGGATGACTCTGTAATTTACCGTTCAATCCAATTTCTCATCCTCCCCTGGGCCTCCACCCAACCGAGATACGCAAGGCCGCCCTCCCGCCGCGTGAAAAATGGGACCCCCTTGCTTACCCTCTCCCTCATCCTTCCCATTACACACCTTTCTCTCTTGCTCCGTCACCTTTATTCTCAATCCTGCATCGCTGGACCTTCCACCGGGTCTCAATTTGCCTCGAGGCCTATCTCGAGCATTGACCGCTGCTTGCGCAACGATCGTGGCATCCCGGCGAAGCTTTCGTCGAACATACATATCCCTTGGTTACGTCCTTCTTGACTCATCTGCATAGTAAGCCACTCCCACCGTCTCCTCGTCCTTCGCAAACCTGCGAGCAGCTCCCAGTCACTCATACTGATCTTGGCTCAGCCCAATCCCGTCTGTAGATACCTCGAGGATATAATCGTCAAAGCCCAAGTAGCTGCTGCGGAGAGCTTCACCACCCAGGCGCGATAATCAGCCACCATGCCCCTCCTCAAGCGCAAGCCGGTCATGTACCACCCCCTCCCATCCCTAGCCGCAATCCTCCAACCACGTCCGCCAACGACACAAGCAGCTGCGGCTGCTCCTGACCAAGCCGGACCTTCATCGTCGCCCGCTCCCTCTGCTCCTCCCAGCAAGGCTGGCAAAAAAGGTGCCGCCGCCGCTGCTACTGCCGGTGCAGCACCATCCGTCTCTGATCCCACCGAGGCTGCCACCACTCTCCCCGCTATCCCGCCCGACTCGACAGACGAAGAGGTTCAGCTAGACCGGCTGCTTACTCTCTACCGAGACGATCTAGGGCAGAAGCGGAAGGATGCCAAGGGGCGGATGAGAGAGAATCTGCGCTTCGCAACTGGACAGCAGATTATGGATGCGTTAGCAGTTGTCGGTGAGGGTGGGTCGGGGGATAAGAAAAAGAAGCCCAAGAACGGCAGTGTGAACGGTGCCGAGCCAACAGGGACGGAGCCGATTCCTGGAGGTGAACAGGAGTGGAAAATATGGGATAGAGAGTGTTTCTATGTTCAAGAGACTGGAGAGATCTTTACAGACTACGAGTGAGTCCGCTGTTCCGTTGACCTCGCCCATACTGGAGGAAGACTAATCTTCAGGGCGTATTGCAACCGGCTCCAATTCCTCTGGCTCCCTGTGTACCAGTGTGAAGTGACTGGGAAATCATCTCTGTCGTACCCAACAGCCCATGCCTCGGAACAGCGCGAGGCTAGGCTACTCCACACGCGATTCCCTGGTCCGCTCAAGAGATCTGTCTTGAAAGCATGCCAGTTCCGTGAGTCCAGCTTGCTTGTAGCTTCATAATTGTACAAGTAACTGATGGAACAGAAATTGAAGGCAAATTGGACGGTCTAGCAGACAAGATATATGAGCGTTTCGTTAACCGCTTCTTCGACGATGAGAGTGAGTGCAAATTTCCAACGTCGAGTCCAGAGACCTCTGCACCTCATCTCCGCGCTCCGGCCCTACCCTCAATCGTACCCCTCCATCGCTGTAGCATTCGCTGACCCCACACAGAAGTCTTTGTCGATGTCGACGGCGACAAATACCTCGCGAGAATCATCCGCACCTTCCCACCTAGAGCCGCTTCCTCTTCAACCCCATCGAAGACTTCTCAGTCCGCAGGCCCATATCACGATCTTGCCACCGATTTGGATGCGCCCAATGAGAGCGTGGTCAAGCTCGACGATCCCATGGCGTACTTCTACAATGTCCGATTGATCGAAGAGGGGGCGCCGGAGGAGGTTATGGATGACATAGCGGAGAAGTCGACGGATGAGGGGGATGAAGATATGGAAAAGGAGAAATTCGAGGGGAGCGTCATGGAAGTACAGGCAGATAAGATCTCGTGAGTTTCTCCATCCAGAAACTTTGTACTTGATTCGGGATTGGACACAACTCATACTTTCAGACGAGACCGGCTCAACTTTTCCCGCGCAATTCTCAAGCGCTTCATACGCGATTGCGTCCACCGTGATTCTGCCGTCTACTCCCCTTGGCTCCTCAAGAAAGCTGTCGCCATGCGGTATGATCTACCTGTCGAGATGCCTGAAGATGTCCGGTTGAAGATTGCGAATTACAAGGATCGGCAAATGGAGAAACGCAAGCGGGAGCGAGAAGAGCGTATGGGATTGCATGCGGCCGAAGAACTCGCTCTCGACGTTGACGAGCCTGCGGCGAAACGGAAGAAGAAGGCGAATGGGAAGAAGGGCGAGGAGGTCTCGGCCGAGGCGGAGGCTGAGGCAGCGAGGATTGCGGAGGAGGAGCGAAGACGGAAGAGGCCATTCAAGGTACCGACAGAAGGTGAGTATTGACTTGTACGGCACATCACAAAAGGAACAGAGCTAAGTGGTAGATCTGCTCGTTGAGTACAGCTCTGAGCGCGATGCGGCTTCTGGGCGGATCGGAATGCGTCCAGCCGCGAGCAAAGTTTTGCCCTTCGGCGACCAGTTCGAGCAATTCTTGATGACCTGGAGTTTCCTCAATGTTATGGGGTGAGTTTCTGTGCAACTCAGTTCGAGTTGGCGCTAATGTATCAGAGCACCCTTAAAGTTGTCACCATTCTCTCTAGATGATTTCGAGACATCGTTATACCACTCTGACCCCTCGACTCCCGCTCCACTCCTTACCGAGATCCACGCCTGTCTTCTCAACGCTCTTGTTGCGGACATATCCGCAGGTAACGAGCCTGTCCGGCCACTCAAAGACACAGGCAAGACCGCAGCCGACGACCCGGACTCGGAAACAGACTACTGGGAGGGCAAGAAGGGAGCTACGACCGAGACGTTGAAACCGCACGCCGAGCCCCTGGCGAAGGTGTGGAAGACACGCGAGTTGGCCAGCCGGGATAGTCGGCGAGGATGGCAAGAGTCTCTGGTTGGATGTCTTTGGGATCGAGCCACGCTCGATACCCTGCCCAGCTACCTCGACAATATTCTCCACATGTTGTTTGAAGACAAACCGGCTCCTACTCGCCCGACATGGTCTACAGGTCCTGCGGGAGCATCTGGCCCGCAGGGCTTGATTATCAGCAGGCCTGACAAACGATACTCGAGCTTGCACTTTACACACAAGTTGGACATTATCCGGTTCTTGATTGAGCTGGCGGGTCAGACGGCGGTCGTTAGGGACTATCTCGAGGAGAGCACGGCGCGATTGACTGAAGTCAGAAAGGAACAGATGGACGTCAAGAGGGAGTGGAAGAGAATGTAAGTTTACAGTCCTGCGCTTGGGCATGAGGCTGATGGGGTACAGACAAGCGGAGAAACTAGAGCTAGAGCCCAAAGAGGCCAAGATCGAAGAGGATAACGACCAGCCTGTCAATGGCGACGGTGATCTCTCTGTCACTGTAAAGGGTGACGCCGCCTCACAATCCCCTAGCATCCGCGGAAAATCCAACGGCGCCAACGGTACAGCCAAATCGAGTCTGAGGCACGATGATGATGAGGACGAGCTCGATTCCGTCGCTCCTCACCTTGATATCGACATGGACTCGGTCTCGGGTCCTCCTGCCTCTTCGCCCATCTCAGAGATCGCAGAGGACGAAGACGACGGAACGCCCGAAGCGTCCGGAGCTGGCGCCGCCCGTCGAAAAGCCATGACTGCCGCTGCTGCCGAGCGCTCTGCACAGGAACTCGAGCGTAAATCAGCCATAACGAAACAGCGTGCTGTCGATAAGGAGAAGAAGGCAGGCTCGAAGCACATTGTCGCTGAGAAGAAGCGGTTGATGGAGGAGGAAGAAGCGACAGAGCGGAGATTGCATGAGCTCGAATACGAGTTCCGTTCGGCCATCTACACCTCCCGAGCTCGTCCCTTGGGCACGGACCGGTATGGGAATAAGGTATGGTGGATGGACGGGCTTGGAAGTGCGCCGCTGGGTTCCGGAGGGGAGTTGGCGGGTACGACGGGCAAAGCAGCGGCTGTTTGGGGGACAGGCAGGATATACCTTCAAGGGCCTGAAGATGGGGAGGTGGAGATGTTGAGGTTGGCAGCGGGCCAGGCGTTATTACATCACTGGTCTACGGGCCTGGGACCAGATGGGCAGAAATGGTCGGTGAACCCTGAGTTGGCCCAAATTCAGCCTCTGTATCTCGAAGATAGGCGGACGAGGGAGGAGGGCGAGGCGAGGCTGGTACCCGGGGAATGGGGCGTGTACGATACGCCTGAATCTGTGAGTTATTCCTCGTCCCCTCGTACCATTGGAATCCAGCTGACCAATATCAGCTCGAGGCATTCATATCCTACTTAAACCCCAGAGGTGTACGTGAGGCTGCCCTGATTAAAACTTTCAAGCAGTGGGGACCTGACATTGAGGCGGGTATGAGACGTCGTCGGATCGTTACTGGGCTGGACGAGGCGAGCGAGGAAGACGGAGGGTTGAGGAGAGGAAGGGTGACGCGGAAAGCTGCGGGGGAGGAGGAAGGGTGGATGAATTGGAAGGTGAGTCTGGCCTTCTTTGATGTCAGATGGGAGTGCTGACGAGCGTAGAACAAAAGGGCCATCTGAGACCTCGAGGCGCATAATGGGGGAAGTCAGTTAGTCGAAAGCTAGATTCAGCCAGTGTTCATAGCCAGCTTCGATCACCCGAGATGGCATGTCGGTAGTTATCGCATCAGATCATGTCATCGTTCCAGTACTAATGAAATCACTCTGCAAGGTGACGCTTCCGCATTTTATACTGCCTGCACGCAGGTTATATCCTGGAACATATGATGGCTCCGCCCAGAACAGTTGCGAGGACCAGTGTATCCGGCCGAAGCCCTCATTTTCGGCCGAAAGATTAGCCTCCGTCTTATCTGATAACTGGCTATTACGCGATCGTCCTAGAGCGTTCGACCGAAACTATCGACGCGTCTATGGCGAAGGGAAGCACGACGGGCCTACTCTGGGCCACTCTGGACGTTCAGGAAGAACCCTTCAGATATTCCGACCCTTCCACTCTCAGCAGCGAGCAGAGAACATCCCGCTCGACGGATCTGGAGATCTTTGTGGCTCGTTATACGCACCCCGTTCCACACATCACGCCCACTACGATGTCAACAACTACTCTTCCCCAAAGCAGCTTGTCGGAGACCGAGATCGAAGCTTCACACCTTCGCAGAGAACGCATGAGAAGTCTCTCAACGCGTATCCTCCACCCCGACATCTTCCTCTCCATCCTTGTCTTTCTCTCACCCACCATGCTACCCCCTCTCATGCGAGCATCGCGATACCTCCACTCACTCGTCGGTCCGATCCTCTATGCCGATCTTCCCATCCCTCCTTTGAACCCCTCTGCGATATGCCCACACCTATCCCCCATCGGCTCGCTGTTCCTCTCCCCCGGATCATCCTTCCTCCCCTCCCCCTCTGATCTCCGGGCAATCCTGCACGATCGTCCATCTCGCAAGCGACTCTTACTGCAGTCTGCGCGCACCCTCCGCTTACACGCTCAACACGTACATGGTGCTCTGCCCTTGGTGATGCGAGACCTTCGACTGGACATGCGGAGAGTCCACACTCTGCACCTCGTTGGCAGTAGCGCAATCTGCCATCACATTCATCCCACGATCGACAATACCTGCACCATCTACACCAATCTTCTTCCAAAGGTCGTAGTAATCGAGTCCACCCATCTGGCGTTGGGATGTATAGGCGGTCTCAGCCTGACAGCACATGAGGGTATAGATCACCTGGTGGTCAAACTCCGCCCGGCCGACTTTGGGATGTACCCCCTCATCCAATCCGAATACTCCCTCCTTTCCTCACTGCAGCGCCTCACCATTGTTTTCACTCCGAACACACATCTTGATAAGAACGGCCGGATGGTCAGCGAGAATTGGCGCCCCTCGTCCCGGTCGGCGTGCGGGGGATACTATTGGGAGGATAAGCCCAGCTTCAGCGACCTGCTGGAACATATTGTGGGGGTGTGCGATAGCGTGTGCGAGCTGGAAGTCGTAGGAGCAGAAGTGCTGGATAAGGAATGGGTCGAGGCGGGGACGAGAAGAAGACATGATGCACAGAGTGAGACGTTTGGTGGAGAGTGGATGGAGAACCGTTTGAAGGACGCAGCCTTGTTGAGGGATGGTGCTGTTGGGTCATGTAGGACGATTCGTGCTGTAGGATTAGATGAGTGGATGGATAGCAAGCAGGGTATACTACTAGATCCGGCACCTATCTCAGCTGGAATTGTAGGGAAGGGCGCTGCACGTAGGGTTCCGTCAGTGTAGATGGTCAGATGTTTGTAGGCACGTCTTAGCTTCGTGTCATCATTAGCATGGCTAGGCGTGACAAGGGTTAACTGCCACGCAGCACGGCACAAGATGCATCGCATTTTGATTTTCCGACACTTCAAGCGATGATTCACTCGAATTTCGACATCTGCAGTACGACGCTTTAGTTGTCGGCCATGACCCAGTCCTGGAAAAGGTTAGCTCAATATTCCCACAATCATCGGAGGACCAGCAACTAACCCAAGTAGTAGGCTGAAATATCAGCTCTCAGTCAGAATGGCCCGGCGGGGAAAACTCTACGCATAGCTCACCTTGTATGACGCAAGCTCGGCTTCGGCGAACCAGAGCTCAATCTCCTTGGAAGCGCTGTCAAAAGAGTCCGAAGCGTGGATGAGGTTGCGGCTCATATGTCAGCCTAACTCTTTTGGGATGAGTGATAGAAAAGAGCTCACCCAACTGAGACGGCGTACTGGCCACGGACGGATCCAGGGTCAGACTCCTGGGGGTTGGTGGCGCCTACGATGCGGCGCTAACGCACTGTCAGCCTTCACCCCTTGCTTTCCCTTGCTCTGAAGCAGTCAGTACTCACGCCCTGACGGATGACGTCCTTGCCTTCCCAAACCCTATTGGATCAGCTGTCTGCCCGTGTCCGTACCATCTGCGCACTCACATGGCAACGACGGGAGTGCCGGAGGTAATGTAATCAACGAGTCCCTTGTAGAACGGCCTGGCGGCCAAGTCGATGTAGTGCTCCTTAGCAAGAGCGGGGGAAGGAGTGAGAGACTTGACACTATCGCTGTCAGCTTAGGCTTCTCATTTTGGGGGAAGTTCAAAGCTCACGCTACAAGCTTGTACCCGCGCTCTGCATTGTTTCAGCTTTCGGCTCCATGTCGGATCGTTTCACTTCCTGACTGACCTTCAAAGCGGGTGATGATCTGAAGTGTCAGTCAAGATCATATGTAGCACCGGAATGGCTGTCCAGGGCGGACGACTAACCTTGCCGACCAATTGACGAGATACACCATCGGGTTTGATCTGCGGAGTGAGTCTGACGCTCTACACCTTGACAGCAGACCTTTCTTCCCAGCTCACCATGACGAAGCTCCTCTCGCTGGCTGTTCCCTTCTCACCGGCCAGAGTCTTCTGGCCTTCGAGCAAGAGCGGAGCACCTTCGCATTCAGCTCATCTTCCGGCGGAGCTTAGGCAGCCACGTTGTACATACCTTGGTATAGCGCGAAGCCAGTGACAGCTGTCGCAGCCATGATGGCGGCACCGTATCGGGGTGCAGCCCTCACAGGGAGGGTGGCCATCGTCCTCACTAAGGTAATGTCAGCTGTCGGCGGGAGGACCTGGGCAGGGTTGACGAACCGGATGAGCGGGATGCGGCGCGGAGCCCTGTATTGATAAGCTTGGCGCTAGGCGTCAGAAATCAGAGGACAGCTTACCGGTGCGGATGGTTGATGCGAACATTCTTTCAACAGGGGTCTATATGTAAGTGACAGTGGTGGAAAGACTTGTGCAATGGGGGCATAGCAAATCCACCAATTACATCTGGGCGTGAATGGTCTGGCGGTTCCGGGTACTTTCAGGACCTTTGTATGGAAGAGCTGAGAGATGGCCATGGCACTGGGAGCGGACAATGGCTGGTCGCAAAGCTCGGTACATGTCAGAATACATACAATGATCTGCGGGCGGATGCATGATAATCGCTAAAACGGTTTTCTGATGATCGACCACAATGCTATAGCGCCTAAAGCGACGAGCGCATTCCTCCTCCCGAGCCCGAGTCTTCCAGCTGGCCGTAAAGGGCCTTCTCATACTGCACATACACCTCGGACCAGAGGTCTGGCGTGAGAAACTGGTGGAAAAGCTGAGTTGCACATATGCCCTGAGATTCGTCAGCATGGAGTACGAGACCAGACAATTCTTTGACGGTAGACTTACAGCGATGCCAGTGAGGGGATCGATCCAATACTGTGTGTGCGCCGCCCCATACCATGTCCCGCTCCCCTTCTTCCGCCTGCCTGGGAAATCTTCCAGGTTGAGAACGAAGCCGACCGAATGGTCGATGTTCTCCGATGTTGGTTGGGGGTCAAAGTACGCGTCGGCGGTGACCATGTCGGCGATTGCCTGTTTTCCGGCTTGGGTACCGACACATCCCGTGAATAGCTCATTGAATGAGGTGGGGGAGATGAGTGGAGTTGTGGTACGATGAGGGGAGGCCGGATCAGATTGGAGGATAGCGCGAAGGATAGCGAGGTACTCCCTCTGAGTCCCGAAAAGCCCGGCACCGCCCGACAGCAGAGCGGTTGGCACCTCCTCGGGACTCGTCGCTCGTGGCCCTCCGAACCCGCCTGGGATAGCCCGGACTTTGTTACCGGAGGTCCGAAGACAGACAGCCATCTTGTTCTGTTTGACTTTGTCGTCAGGGAAGAAAGTCAGCGTCGAGAGGCTGAGCGGCTCGAAGATATGTTCCTGAAAGTAGGCATCCAGGCGTAGGCCTGATACCCGCTCGACAAGCTTGCCGGCGAAGTCAGAGCTCGTACCGTACATCCATGTCGTACCCGGCTCATGCCCAAGGGGTTTGCAGATGGTCGCCATAGATGCTGTTGGGTGTAGGCAGTCCGTGTCTTCGGGGTAGAGCGCGTACCATCCCGTCAGGGCGTTGGGAAGGAAGGCATAGGTGAAGCCTGCGGAATCAGCACTTCTACTCTGTCAGAGTGAAGGAACTCGTACTGACCAGATGTGTGGGATAAGAGCATTCGAAGTGTGACTTTGTTCTTGGGCTGGACAAGGATCGGTTGGCCATCTTCCGCATTTCCCGTCAACAGCTTTGAAGCCTGTATTTCCGGAAGATGCTTTGCGACATCCGCCTCGCTGTCCAGGCTGACGAGTCCGCGGTCGACGAGCTGGAGAGCGGCGATAGCAGTGACCAGCTTGGTTTGTGAGAAGAGCTCGAGCACTGTTGCCTTAGCCGATGGGTTCCAGTTTGATCACTCCCTATCCCGGCGCCGTGACAGCCGGATGACTTACCCGTATCAGCATCAACCTGTCCCGACTTGTCATCCCCAAAGACTCGCTCTCCAGCTTGATTCATATAGAACGTCTCCTTCGCGTTGGTCGCCAGGAAGAAGATCGCAGGGGTTTCCTTCCGCTCTACCGTCTCGTGTAGAAGCTTATCGATGGCTTGAGCTCCGCCCGGGCGAAGTTGAGGTGAGTGGGCCGACATTTCGCGCGGCTTGCTGACTATGGCACCGAAGGATGACGAAGATCGGGCTCCTAGTCGTCTTGCGTCTCCTTTGAGAAGCTTTAGAAGAGTCAATTTCAGAATCAAACCGCCATTTCGGCGCCGCCGGCGCGACGATTACCCGGTGCGTAATGGATTACTCTGCACTATTGCCAGCAAGAGTATAGAAAGCCGGTGCAGCATCGAGCAGAGCATGGTTGCGGACAGACAGCACTGATTGGACGGATGCAGCATGGATGACTGAAGCAAGATGTGTGAAATGCAAAACATTCTGATAACGAAGCCCTCGTGCCTGTTCTCTCTCGCGGCAGGTCCGGGCATCTCTTCCTGCTTGGACTGTGGTGACAAGAGCGCTCGCGCTTTGAGTGCTGATCTGAGACTGCTCCGCCTCATGATCCCGTACATGCTGATTCAACGCAGAAAGGGCACACCCTGACGTATTGATCCGGCCGCGAAGGAGACGGTGGATCGCACGACTCGCGTACTCCGATGTACGTATTCTTTGTCTCTTTACTCCAGCTGAGAATAGAGGGTCTTTTCGAAGCCAGAGTAGATGTCGAACCACGGGTCGGGTGATGGTGCGAACAGCTGAGTGCCGCAGATGCCCTACCAGATCAGCGTCGCCAGACGAATGGCCAGAAAACCACTCACAGCGATCCCAGTTGTCGGGTCCACCCAGAAGTTCGTCTTGGCTGCTCCACTCCAGCTTCCACTGCCCTTCTTCCTCCTCCCAACAAAGTCTTCAAGGTTAATCATGAAGCCAACCGAGTGGTTGACGTTGTCTGTCGACGCAGGGGGATCAAAGTATTTTGGTTTGGACACCATATCGACGATACCCTGCTTGCCCGCCTCGGTATGGATGCTGCTCGTGAAGAGCTCTTTAAAGGAGGAGGCTGAGATAAGGGGGTTCTTCGAGAGATGAGGGGATGAGGGGTCGGATTGAAGGATCGCGCGCAGAATAGCGAGGTAGTCCCTGAGTGTCCCGAAGAGACCTGCTCCGCCTAATAGCAGCTCGGTCGAGACCTTGTCCACCTCGTTGGGCCGACCCATACCGAATCCACCTGGGAAGACAGCGACGGAGCCGTCGGGCTTCCGATAACAGACAGACATTTTGGTCTTCTTCACTTCGGCAGTAGGGAAAAAGCTGAGTGTTTTCAGACCGAGGGGGTCAAAGATGTGGCTTTGGAAGTATTCGTCTAAGCGCTCGCCAGATGCGCGTTCGACAAGCTTGCCGACGAAGTCGATGGAGGTGGAGTAGGCCCAGGAAGTCCCGGGCTCGTAGATGAAGGGTTTGCAGATCGTCTTGATAGACGCGGAGGGATGGAAGATCTCGTTATCGTCAGAGTTCTGTTTGAGGTATGCGGAGAGGGGAGATTCGGCGTGTAAGTACACGAAACCTGAAGCGTGAGTCAAGTCTAGATGATCAGGAAAGACCACGCTTACCGGCAGTGTGGGCCATGAGCATCCTCAGAGTGACCTTCTTGGTCGCCTTGCCCAGGATTGGATTCCCATCTTCTTCATAGCCCCTTAGAAGTTCCAGATCGCTCAGCTCGGGGAGTATCTTCTCTATATCCGCCGTACTGTCGAGGCTGACGAGACCACGGTCAACCAATTGAAGCGCGGCGAGGCAAGTGATGAGCTTCGTCTGGGAGAAGAGCTCAAGTACTGAATGTAAGTCAATGCCCAATCGTATACCTGTTGACATACCGCTATCCTCATCCACTTTGCCCGAGGCCTCATCTCCAAAGACTGTTTCTCCATCCTGGTTGCAATAGATGGTCTCCTTCGCGTTTGTGGCGAGATAGAACACGGCGGGGGTCTCTTTGCGGGCAACGGCTTCGTGAAGTTGCTTGTCAAGGACTTCCTTGCCTCCTTGGCGGAGCTGAGGTAGCTGGGGCGTCATAGCTATCACTGAGTGGATGATCGATGACGGACGATGGATGAAAGGGTCCGAGCCTTCGGGTAATACATTTCCCGGGCCGAAGATCACCGGGAGCCGGGCACCGAGTTGGCCGAGATAAAGTTTTCGCTCAACAACACATTCCTCAACTTTTGTTATGAAGAATGAGGACAAGGCAATGCGAGCGGTAGCTGTACGAATTGCACCCCCAATCGCTGGACTGTACGTCTTTCCGAGTATCTTGCCAGACGAGACTGCTCGTAAGTCCACTCAAGCAGTAGCACGACGCTAATGAAACAGAGTCAGCGCTTGCTGGTATCGCAGACCATGACTTGTTCTCGGGCGGGAAGCGAGACCAGGTCATGCTTTTTGGCGGACCCCGAAGTTCCTCCACCGACGAGGATTACGATCCGATACTGGAAGAGGACGACCAAACAGTGTCAACACTCCCTCCCTACTTGATTACACTCCTTTCAAATATCGAAGCCCTCATCATCCCACAACTCCCTGCCCAAACCCTCCAAATGATTTTCGACCAGCCACTCTCGAGACAGATTATCATCAATCTTTATCCTCCTGGCGAAGGCATCAGTCCTCACGTTGACCTGCCCCATCGGTATGCGGATGGAATTCTTGGCGTTTCGCTATGTGGCGGATGCGTAATGGTCCTGCGCAACACGCGGACATTTGAGGAGCACCATATCTACCTTCCGTCCGGCACGGTGTACTGTTTGACGGGCGACGCGAGGTGGGAGTGGACCCATGGTATCGACCCGAGAAAGGTGGACTTGGTGCGGAATCAAGGGGGGCGGGTGGTATCAATCATGAGGGATTTAAGAGTCAGTGTTACTTTTAGGTGGATGAAGGAGGGAGCAGATGAGCTCGTCGAAGGTGCGATGTGAGATCACGCCTGGCGCCAAATCGCCTAACCTAGCATCAACATTATATACATTCTATCTAGATGTTATCTACACCTGTAGCCCAACTATCCACCCAATCCCTAGCTAGATTTGAGTTTCGGACTCTTCTTGGGTGTCCCAGACCTTGACCTCGTGGTCCGCGTAGTCGTCTGTACCTCCGGACCCAGCGCCCCAGCGCCCACTTTCTCATGCAGGACAGCCTCGGCAATCTCCTTGTCCACCTTGTCCATTTTCTTCGCCTTGCCCAGCGCTGGTCGTGGGGAGAGTAGCATCAAAGTGATCACCCTGGCTAGGAAGAGCGCCGCGAGGAAGAGGACAACCGCACCTCGTGCAACCTCGCGAGTTACGACCGGACCGGATGGCGGAATGGGGCTGGACTGGAGTACGAGCTCGGAGGGAAGGGTCCGAGCGAGCAGGTCGGAGATGAGGCTGACTTCTGGCGTGAGACGTAGTGCCGCTGAGTAGAGCAAAGCTGCCATCATACCGCCCCAGAAGTCCAGGGTGTTGAGTACACCACCCTTCAAAAGGTTTGGCATTCCCAACTTCCAGTCCTCCTCGTGTAGTCCCATGATCTGGACAAAGATTCCCCCGCCAGTACATGCGATTCCACCTAGGATGGCAGTAGTCCATGCAGTAGCTGGGATACCAGCTGCAGCGAGGGCAGACGGAATGGCGCAGACAGTGGAACCTCGAGTGATGGCGTCGATGATGGAGCCCGCCAGGTTGAAGAGGATGGGAGGACAGGTGGAATGAATGTATTCTCCAAGGGTGGTGGGGACGAGGAGGAGGTAAATGGGCACATATGTGAGCCAGGGAGTGGAGGTGAGAAGCCAAGATGGAGGCTGTCCGATAAGGAGAGGGACAATCGTTCCGCCGCCCCCTGGGGATCAGCTGGGATCTGATATCAAGAGATGTACTCACAGCAAAGGGCTAGGTAGCCGAAGAGATCCCCCATCGACCCCACTTTCTTGCTCCTGGCCTGTCGCTTGGCTATGGTCATGCCTGCCCAGACTGTCGCTACTCGTGCAGCATGAAGCGCGCCTAGTCTCGCGACTGGGAATCCAGTGATGACGGGCGCAGCGGCGAGATGGGAGACAAGGTTGGATATAGGTTGGATTGGTGCAAAGGGGAGGATGGGCGAGAGATTTGCAGTTTTGCTGGAGACTAGCGCTAGGATCTCGTCAAAAGCGCCCATGTTTTCTAGTACTGCTAGATAGCTTATGTGAAAGGCTGGCTGAAGGGCAAAAGGACAAGCGAAACGGACGTGGCACGCGTTTATTGACATTTGCTCCAGCGCGTGCCCACATTCCTTTATTCCGGTTGGTGCTAGTCACGCTTACCTTACCTCGACTCGCACCTCAAGGCTCAAGTGCTCCGATTAGCGATGGAGGGCTATATCTAAATACCCAGTCTATACATTCACGCCAACACCCTACTTGGTCTTCTCCGTGTCCTTAACCAGCTTCTGCTTCTCCAGCTCGCCCTTGTACCAACTTGTCCAGTTCCTCATCCCCTCGTCCAATCCCACCAGCGGCTCATAGCCCAATATCCGCCTCGCCTTTTCTATGTCATAGTACCGTTGCTGCGTCGCCTGGCTGACTCGGAACTTGGTGAAGCCCGGCTCTTTTCGCGTAAGCTTGGAGAAGAGCTCGGCAAGCATCGCGAGGATGAGCCCGATGGAAGTGGGGATGGCGATGATGTAGGGAGGAGTGTGTCCGAGTTGACGCCAGATTGTACGTGCAAAGTCCCAGAAATATATGGGTTCACCGTTGGTCACGAAGAACACCTGGCCCGCGACGTGCACGCCGTCCGCCGGGTCATCCGACTCCTCCTGCGCCTCATCGCCGAACTGATCCAGCCTGTTCCGGAGGACCGGACGGAGGTCTTCCGGGTTGTGCTCGCCAGACTGGAACCGCTCGGCCGCGAGGAGGTCGCCTTCAGTTGGGGATGTGTTTGGGCCGAGGGGGTGTGCGTCGGAAGTGGGGATACGGTATTTGCCAATAGAGGCATCGACGTAGGAGATGGAATCGCGGAATTTAAAGTAGGGGTAGACGTCTGCGAGTTTGTCCATGGCCAGGAGATGGGCATGGGCGACGTTCGTGACGTAGGTGAAATCCGCCAGATTGGAGTTGTTGCCGATTTGGAATTTGGTTTGGTTGTTCAAGACGACAGAGTAGAAACCCGTAATCATCTGTCGGTCGCCTGGCCCAAAGATCCCACTGGGGCGAATTGCGCAGGTGAGCAATTCGGGGCAGTTCGCCCGAATCACCATCTTCTCCGCGTCAACTTTGGTCTCGTTGTACGCGTCGAGCGCGACGGCGGGGTAGTCCAACCGCTCATCAACGTTGATGTTGTCCTTTTCGCCATTGTACACTGTCCCGGCGGACGACGTGTAGACGAGCCGACGGACCGTGCTGTCCTCGCAGCAGTCAATGAGGTTGCGTGTCCCGGAGACGTTGACAAGTTCGTAGATGGTCCGACCGGCACCGTGGGCAGGGGAGGCAGTGTGGAAGATGCAGGTGGCCCCGGACTGGAGTCAGCGTTGGCGAAGGCTTGGCTCACCTTTTTGATCGCATTCGTCACGTCCTCCGAGCTAGCCAGATCTCCAATGTAGAATGTGACATTGCTGGCGTGGTCAGCTCGGCGTTTTGATACAGATCTTCTCACTTACCTGTCAAAATGTCTCTGGACAATGTCGAAGACAGACACATTCTGCTCCCCCCGCGCCAGCAACATCTCCACGATATGTCTTCCCAGGAATCCGCATCCGCCCACCACCATGTATGCTTCATTTGTTGCCATCTTAGAGTGTCTGTGAAGTCTGTGAAGGTGAAAGAGGCTGATGGTCGCAGGGTCAAGTCGCGAACTCTACGCACTTGTCGTCCGAGACCCGGAATCAATATTTGGTGGCGGAATATTGCCTCGAGGCGAGGCGTCGATAATCGATAAACGACTCCAATACTGCCCCGATGCTTCTGGCGCTTCCGCCTTTGTTCGAGCTCACAATCACGCTGTACGGCCTAGCGCAGACCAAAGTGGTTGTACATGCTCCCAGGCGAAGGCAGATGGGGCACGTCATAGATCAGGCGACGACCAACGGTGCCAGTTCTGTCAATAGGCAACAGCGGCTGGATTATATTGCAATGCGGATACTGCTCTCATGATCAACCATCAAAGCCGCGATGGTGTAGTGGCTAGCACGACAGACTTCGACGTCTTATCGTGACATCTGTGGGTCCGGGGTTCAAATCCCTGTCGCGGTTTCATCTTTTGCTCTCGGGCGTGCTGATCCTTTTTGACTGCCGTCTCGGCGCAATGGTATCCTCCGCGGCCGGCGGACGATATAACCCGGGGCAATTCCGGGGGAATGATTTCCGCCTGAGCGGATGCTCTCAAGGGTATCTTTGTGCTTCTCGCAAGATGCCCCTCTTTTGGCATCATCATCAACCTTGACTCCCTCTACTAGTCAGCCATAATCACTATGCCACCCACCGGACCCCTTTTCCTAGGACTTGACGCGTCCACCCAAGCGCTGAAAGCCTCTCTCCTGTCTTCGGACCTTGATGTCATCAGCGAAGCCGCCGTAAACTTCGATGCGGACCTTCCGTCTTTGCAAACGCGAGGTGGAGTCCAGATGGGGCCTGAGGGTAGCGGTGAGGTGTTCTCACCCGTACAGAGCCTTCCTCAGGCGATGGATTTGTTGATGGAGCGAGTCAAGGAAAAAGGGTGGGATGTAGGGCGAATAAGAGGTGTCTCTGCCGCTGGACAGGTGAGCTATCTTTCATATGGCCAATGTGTCAATCTGACGTTACAGCAACATGCTTCTGTATACTGGTCCCGCTCTTCTTCGGCAATACTGGCCAACATCGATCCCTCCCTCCCACTGGCTACCCAACTGTCTGACGCCTTCTCCCGGCAGACCATACCGAACTGGCAAGACTCCTCAACTACGGCGGAATGTCGCGAGTTGGAATCAGCTCTAGGCGGAGCCGAAGCTCTAGCCCAGGCTACAGGGTCTAAGGCACACGAGCGTTTCACAGGTGCTCAGATCATGCGATTTCGCCGTCTCTACCCTGAGCAATATGCCGCTACGGACAGGATATCCCTCGTCAGTTCAGCCATCACCACCTTGCTCTGCCTAGACGGTGAAGTGAAGGGCATAGATGAGAGTGATGCGTGCGGGATGAACATGTGGAGTATGGATACGACGGACCGAGGGTGGAATGGAAGAGTGCTTGAAACTATTGCGGGAGCGGGAGGGGTCGAGGAATTGAGCAGGAAGTTGGGCCAGGTAGAGACGGATGGCGGGAGGGTTGTGGGGAATATTGGAAGGTGGTTTGTGGAGCGATACAGCTTCAGTCCGGAATGCTGTGTGTTCCCTGGAACTGGCGATAATCCAGCTACTTTCCTCAGTCTGACCTGTAAGTCGTCATCTGTTCCATCTGTAGTGGGCAATAGATCTGATACAACAGTGCGCCAATCGGAAGGCTTGATCTCAATGGGTACATCTGATGTCGTACTGGTTTCCACCAACAACTATCGACCTCATCCAGAATATCACGCCTTCTTCCATCCTGCTCAAATCGCTCCTTCATCGGGTACCACTAGTGATAATGCTCGACTCCGGTACTTCAACATGCTAGTCTACAAGAGTGAGCTGTCTGTGATCAAATGGACGATTCTCAAGCTGACAATATAGACGGCTCGCTCGCACGGGAACATGTCCGAGATCTGTACTTTGACAAATCGTGGGACAAGTTCAACGCTGCCGCCGAGTCAAAACGCCCAAAAGGCGCAGAGGATCTGCCCACAGAAATGGCGTTCTGGTGGTTGTTACCTGACATCATTGTAAGTTCTGCAGTAGATCATGTGGTTTCAAGCTAATCCGCAGCCCGACAATGCTCACGGTGTATTTCGGTATACTTCCTCCCGCTCGTCTGACCCTTCCACAGATGCCAAATCAGCAGAACTCATCCCCGAATTCTCCAACTTCACAAGTAACGCCCTCTCCATCCTCTCTTCCCAGCTCATCAATTACCGCTCCCGCTCAGCAGCCATCCTCGATACCCCAGCCGACGGCTCTCTTGCGTCGCTCAACAAGGTGTACGCTACAGGCGGAGCATCAGCCAACCCTACAATCCTATCACTCATGGCTGACATCCTGTCTGCGCCAGTGGTGAAGAATGTGGACTACGACCCGGCGGCAAAGCAATGGACTGACGTGCATTGGAATGCTTGTTCTGTAGGGGTGGCGTACAAGGCTCGATGGGGATGGGAGAGATTGCATGCGGAAGGGGAGAGGAAATGGGTGGAGTTCGATACGGTCATTCAGGAATGTCGAGGCCGGCGGGCGGCGAGGCGTGGAGAGGAGTCGGGTGGGGAGGAGGAAGGCGTGAGAAATGTGGCTGTTCCTGGACCGGGGGCGGCAGCGTGGGAGAAAAGCGTGGAGTGGTGGAGACACCTAGAGGCCAGAGCGGTAGAGGGCAGATAGATGAGTTATAGGTCAGCCGTCTTGTGTCTTGATAGACACCTGCGTCGTCGATGCTAAGTCGAGATATAGGGCGAGTTTCGTACATACATAGGAAAAAGGAGGCAAGACCAATTTAGTCCCACAATGCTGTCCACAATGTATATACCTTATATACATTCAAAGAGATTGAGGAACCCGAGGATCACCTGATATCTGTGTCCTGCCTCTTGGCGCAGCCTAAAGCTATAGCCGAGTTAAGTAGTCAGATCGTAGGAAATACATATACCAAACTCCATAAGTGTACAGCGTGGGGGAAAGTTTCGGCTGATGAGTGGTGCCACACCAATGGTCATACAATGGTAATGTGACGCATTCACTTATAACTTTGCCTTGTGGGCCCCATTATTCCCCAGCGTCGCCTTCAAACCCTCCCACCCCTCCCATTCGGACGCCATGACCCACCGCACTTCTTTTCCAGAACTCTCTTCATCCTCGTCAGACTGATGCACGGCAGCCGCACCTTGCGGACAAAGCGCCTCCGTCCGTTCTTTCAGATCCTTCAATCTGTCCCTTCCTCCGTCCGCCTCGGACTCGGACCCGCGGTCCACTCCCCTCGAGCCATCGAGGACGATGATGATCTCATGGTCTGCCTTCCGATTCGCCAGAACCCTGACTAGGTCCGGCGCCACATCCGGCTGAGAGTCATAATCCACCAATCCCAATCCATGCTGGGCCATCGCCGACCCTTGGCGGGCGACAAAAAACCCCGAATCTGCGCCCATGTCAAACCCTGCCGGCCTGTCGCTCCCTCCCACCACTGCCTGCTGTTCAGGCAGGACAATTGTCAACTTCTTGACGCACTCAGGCAAGTCAGCCGAATATCTCTGACCGCCCATCGCCGCAGTGATTCTCTGTCTGGGCCCGCGGTACACCGGGTTCAGATAGTCGATACAGAGAACCACCTCGTTCGCCTGTGTCAAGAGGTCAGACTGGAGGAGACCATTATTGATGAGGCCCGCTGGAGACTTGAGGCCCTTGATGATGACTTTCAACGGGCGAAGAGGGGCATCAATCAGCGGTGCAAAGATGGGTTGATGGATGTTGGGGCACAAGATCCAGCCGGGCCAATCGGCGGGTACGACGACAGTCCTGAGGCGGTACATACGCGCGACGAGGGGAATGCAGAGGGTGGGGTCGTATAGCAGATGAGGGGGGAGGTGGAGGGTGCGGACATATCCCAGGAATGGAGATCGGGTATCGGGAGTGATTGATTGGGGGACAACAGCGGGAGGGAGAATGTGGATAAGAGAGATATCGCGGTAGAGGATTGAAGCGGCCGTGTGGGCTACACATTGGGAGACGCGGAGACAAGTGGCAAGTGTGGGTGTGGTGGCGAAGAAGAGGACCTGGGAGAAGATGGTGGGTGAGGACATGAGCGATAGGGTGTGTGGGTCGACAAGGGGCGTTGGAGGTGCGATGATCGAGTTGGTCATGTTGCGCGAGTCGTAGGGTTGGGCGAGTTGCAGCGATGATCAGGCTATAGTATGCCAATTGTCAGTGATACGTCGTTGGCTTGAGTGAGTGTGAGGGAATGAATACACAGCTGGGTGTGTCATCAGGGAAACCAGCGGGGAGGATAAAGGAGGAATGTCAGTCATGTTCGCTTGTGCTGTCCAGCACAGACTGTCCCTGCGCTTCCCCTGTCCTGCGCGTTCCTTTCTGCACCTCCTGCCCACTCGGATGCAGATAAGCATTACGATCTGCAGCACATCAGTGATCCTGATAGAGAGACGACGCAGATGTGATCCGATAATCATACAACCCAACTTGAAACTCCTCGCTCGCCTCCACGTACTCATCGCGCTCCCGCGACTAGTACTCTACATCACCCACTGGTGTCTTATACCCTCCTCCTCCACCACCCACACCCCTAAACACCTTACTCAACAACCACAGCAGTACCAATGCGCCAATAACATAAGCTATCAGCCGATATTGTCGCATAGCCGATTGACTCGCCATGGATCGATTATGGTGTGCGCGCGTGGAGAAGAGGGAATTTGCGAATGATGAAAAGGAATTAGTCGTTCGGTCTAATTGATCATTCTGACCACGAGAGTCATCGAGGATATCTATTGTGACCTGTAAATTCTCAGCCGAAGGTCTAAAGTTGCGCCAATGAAGAACGTACAGATCTTAATGCCTTTATCTTGCCGTGTAGCGATGTCATCTCTTCTTCATTTTGATTCTCGAGTGTTCGGTCTGTTGCGCTGTGATTGTGAGCTTGATTCGGTGAGACTCGTATTGATTACTATGGGATCCAGGGGCATTCTTGGGACACTTACGAAGGCATGATGAGGGAGGATGTCTTGATTGTGAGGGAACGCCCTTAGTGATCGATGGAGGTGATTTGACAGGTTTTTTTCTTGGAGTGGCAGGAGGGAATCTTCCTGAATGACTGCTGGCTATGGTTAGGATTCCGAGACGTGGGACGTATGGTATCAGTTGAGGTGGAGAGAGGGATAGTTGGCGTTCGCTATTCGCGCCGCACTCGGACCTACAGTATTACGTACGCGTCAGGAGTTGCGACAGTCACGTGACTACCTATCCTATGAAGCTTGCCTTCCGAGCGGAAAATTTTCCCCTGGATGCACGGGAGACATTGACATCACGCTGAGAACATAGGCCTGCCTGCCTATATGCTGGTAATATGTGTCTGGGCTTGCGGCCGAAAATGAGGACGGGGTCAGAAGATTAGACAAATGGTAGAAGCTGAAGGGCGAGGGGGCCAGGCCGTGCCGCGCCGAGCCACTCCTCAGACCTGCGAACGCACAAGCTCCCCCATACTGTATGTGTACAGCAGTGCATACTATGAATGATGATGATGCCCGCAAGAGTGAATACAACTGTGTTACAACAAATCGAAATCGTCCAACTGGTACGTTAGCTAAAGGTGCATTTCGAAGGCCTTGCTCAACTCACCTCGTCATTATACTTCATAATGGTCCGCTTCCTCGCACTGGTGTCGACCCATGTCACGAAGTCCTCCATATGTCTGGTGATGAGCATGGCGGGGTCGGTGATGGGTTGAGGTCCGACGCGGATATGACCCTGCTCTATTGTCCGTACTGCCTGCTCGAGTCAGATGATGATCCCAAGTACGCAAGCGTGGCGGAGCTGCCTACTCACATCTGATACAGTCTCTGACATCTTCAGTCGAGTGACAACAACAGCCAACCTTCTTCGAGCGATTGAAGAGACGGTGACTTTGTTTTCGACCTCTGATGGCTTTGATCCGATTTCTACTGGGTAAGCTTGTCGTCGCGGATAAGCGCGCTTGAGCATACCCAGAATACCCATATCGTACAGCTTATTCAACATCTCCGTCTCTTTCTGCTGCCTAAATGGGTCCTCGGCCGGTAGGAGCGATAGCCGGTGGATTAGGGAGCGTAGGTTTCCACAGATCTTATTGTACCTTCAAAGCTGTCAGCAACCGTACACTACCAACTACAGTGTCTTGCTCACTTGTGATAGTCATCTCGATCCTGTATGTGGTACTTCCGCATCACCTTGACCTCCCTCAGACTCGCATCCTGCTTCCACTGGCGGAGTCAGCCGCTGTTGACTCTGCGTAGCTATTAAACTCACATTAAGAAAGTCGACCTTCTTGAGGAGCTTCTGCTCATGATGCTTTAATTCTCTCATCTTTGCCTACCTGAAGTAAAGGGTATTATTCAGGTGAGGTATACGAGTGATTGAGAGATATAGAGATGCGAGTCGGGGAAAATGAGTCGCCACCCAAATTGAGTCAAAATAAGGTGGAGGCCCGTGCGTGCTAGTGGAGGGAGCGAATAAGCCTCTACCTGCCTTTGACGAGCGAAATCTATCTCACCCCCTTGTAGCCCTCAATTGCCTCCCTGATATTAACGTAGCAAGCCTTACCTTCCCTCTGGTCATCTACCCTCCTCTCCTAGCACAGACACCCCCTCTCCGTCCTCAACCGATCCCTCCCTCCCCCCTTTCGACGCGTCCACATCCGATCCCCCGGTCCAATACACCCATCATCGAAACTTCCCGCAAGGCCGGCATCAGACAACCCTTTCCTATCTTCGGATCCGCCGCTGGCCTACTCGACTCGCCTACTTCCGTCATTGCCTAGATTGGCGTGACAATTATCCCGACCTTACAGGCAGTGATCACTGCCTATCAGCGTGCGGCGCACCTCATACTCAAGTGCATCAGGACACAGAATTTAGAGCTTGATCTTGAGCCGTTAAACCTAGGACTACAGAGGTGAGTAGGTGTATTCCACATCGCCTCAACCTCGCCGCCTTCATCTCCGTCTTCGTTCTCGTCTTATCACCTGCTTGGATTTCGATGTCTTCCCCCAAAATTACCCCCGCACACCCCTCCTTTCAGCTCCGTTCCCTTCTACTCTTTCCCCTTGCTTTTTATGCCCACTGGCTCGCCATTGCCGCATACAAGTTGAGCAGCACTTAGCGTCTTCTTGCTGTCTGCATCCATCCTGCCGATCCATCCCCATCATATCTACCCCCAAAACAACGACGTGCTGATGATCGCAGTCCGCCACTTGCCCTCATCACCCTTCGCCTCGTCTCCCCGCTCGCATCATCCCCGGAGCATGACTGCTGCTCCTACTCATCCTCAGCCAAACGGCTCTGCACCACTGTCACCCACTTCCACTTCCGTGTTCAATGCTCTCGGATCGTACGCCGACCGAATCCGCGACAAGGATATGAAGGACGGCCAACTCAGCACGGGCGGCGCCGCCAGCGTCAGCTCGAAAAAGTCTCCCAAACCCCCGGCGGCCACTGACCTTCCAAATGGCTCCACCTCCACTTCCGTCCAGGCTAGCGGATCATCCTCCGCCAAACCAATCAAGGCCGATACGATGGCCCCGCCACCAGCACCGAAAGCTGGCTCGTCGTCAAAGCCCCGCGCCGTGAAGGAGAAAGACGCAAAGGAGAACGAGAAGGAGCCGGAGCCGGCTAAGGAAGAGGAAGCGGCATGGGAGACTGTTCCAGCTGGGAAATCACGGCGGAAAGAGAAGGAGAGCCCGGCGAGTTCAAACTGGCGAGACCGGCCTAGGGAGCCCAAGGAGAAGAGGGAGTCGAGCGCTTGGAGAAGTGGGGCCGATGACGAAAAGGTCAAAGGGGAAGGGCGGAAGAAGGCTGGACAAAGTTCGAGCGGGTCTACGGCCACACAGCCAACGTCATCAACGACGAGATCAACAAGTACGCATACCACCCCGTCCACATCCGCACCCACACCCGCCCCTGTCAACAGATCCGCTTCGGTCACTCCTGCTTCCACTACGCGGAAAGCATGGGGTATCGTCACGCCCTCTCCTTCCGTCCCGTCCCCCCTTGCCGCATCAACATCAACGTCCTCATCCAATCCCCTCCCTGGCCAAACGCAACAAACGCCTATAACGACGCCAGCCCCTAAACCAGCCACCAGTCACACGCCAAAATCTGCCCCAACTACCCGCACAGTTACTCCTCCATCCCCTTCCATCACGGGCGCAAGTACGGCCGTGAATGGCAGTGTCGCCAGTCCAAATCTGTCAGCCACGACCGAGACGGCAAGTACGGCGACAATGGTCACTCCACACGGCGGGCGAGAAGATGACGAGGATTGGCGCGTGAGGCCAAGGAAGTTGAGTATGGAGATGGTAGAGAATGGGAGTCCAACCCCGGCCACGGCCGGCAAAGAGGAATCGGCTGAAAAGGAGAAGGTGGTCGAGCCGGAAATCAAGGAGATTCCCAAGGCTGCAGCGCCACCACCTACGAACGCCTGGGCAGAGAGGAAGAAAGCGATGGGGACAAGCGATGCGCCTATATCATCACCATCTCTCCCTGCCTTTCCCGCGGCCACGTCGAGTGGAAATATCGGAAGCAAAGCCAGCACCGGTGCGCCTTCATCGTCCGCGACCATGGCAAACAAGACTGCCGTACCTGGTAAATCGACCGCTTTACTGTTCGGCTCGGTGGAGATCAATGAGACAAAGGCTGTGCCTAACGGGCACGCCGAGGGTTCAAGTCCTGGCGCGAGTGGAGAAGCAGGAGTCAAGGTTGGGTCGTTGAAGAAGAAGAAGCAACCTCTTGCTGCTTCGGGTCCAAGGCATGTGGTGGACACGAATGCGTTCCCGGATCTCGCCCAGGCGGCGAAGCCCAAAAAGGAGGCGGGCCGAAAGGAGAAGGATTCCGAGGGAAGTGTGGTGGACGATGCGGCTGCGCATGCTGCTCGTGAGTTTACGCGCTGAAACACTCGTTTGTCAAGCTTACACGATAGGCAAAACGAAATGGACCGCTATCCCTGCAACTGAACTTCTAGCAGCGGCAGACGAAGCCAAACGGCATGCCCAGGCGACCGCTTCACGTCAGAAGCAACAACAAGCTTCTTCCCATCCCCGTCCCCTCCCCAGCTCAACATCCGGCATTGCCGAGTCCTCATTGTCACATAGCAAGGCACCCCGAAAGAAATCCCTCGAAACGCGCAAAGCGCGAGTGGCCAGATCGGGGTCGGGCAGCGAAATCCGTCTGCCGCCCAACCCACTGAGGAGAAACAGCGGAAGCACCGTTGGCGGTGGTGCAGGTGATGCTCTGACCAATGTGGTCAAGCCTGTGTTTGGATCTGTGAATGGCGGAGATGGCGATCAGGGCGCATCGACCCAACAACAACAGCGGTCACCTCAGAAGGAGGAAGTCTCATCGGTGCCCATGAGCAATGGGGCGACTTCCGATTCCGTCTCTCGACAGAGCACGAGCGCAAGCCGTCGGTCCAGCCCTCTCCGACCTCGAACGCAATTACCCTCTCCTAATTCGACCGAACAGAAGGATCAACCCTTACCCCCAATCACCGACATGCCTGGCGTGCGACTCGGTACTGGGCCACTATCAGCCCATGGAAATGGCAGCATGGGCGGGAATGGCGGCGCGATGGGAAGTAACACTTCCCCAATGCCGCAGTCGGGCTTCCCATCGAGCGGGAACGGAACACAGGGTGCGGGTATTCCCCGTCTGACCAAGCCAACTAGGCGGCAGAGCTTTACAGGCCCGCCAAGAGGGCGAGGTGGATACAGGGGTGGATATCGATCCAGTATGGGAGTGGGTATGGGGGAATCGGGGTATTTGCCAAATGGGCTCAGTAGAGGTGGGGGACATGGTGGATCGGGAGGATTCCACACCTTCGTGCCCCAGCAACAGCAACATGGGTCCACATCAATGGCTAATGGGGCAAGCAACGGTGGGAGCGGCGGGTACGATCCGTCCAATCAGGTCATGTACGCTGTTTGGGACCCGGTGCAGGGGTACGCTATGCCGTCGATATTTGGGACGCCGGGTGGTGCGCAGGGAAGACAGGGCTTGCCATTACCGCCACCACCTATGCCTGTCACTCAGTCTGTGGGACTTGATGCGTTGAGATTCTATGTGCTTGGCCAGGTAAGTAATTGCCTTTGACGAGAAGGCACGGTACTGATGTGTCCAGGTTGAATACTACTTTTCAATGCAAAATCTCGCCATGGATTTTTTCCTGCGCCAACAGGTGCGCTCTGAAGTGTCTACCGATCCAAGACCCAAGCTGACGACTGCAGATGGACTCTGAAGGCTGGATTGACATTTCCATGATTACATCCTTTAATCGAATCAAATCCCTCACTCCCGATCTCACCATCATCAAAGAAGTCATGCTCCTCTCCTCTATCCTTGAAGTCCGGGAGGACAAGGTCCGTCTATCGCATGGCGAGTCCAAGCGGTGGATACTGCCAGATGCGAAACCCTCGCCGTTTGTCGATGATGGGAGTAGTGCTGGTAAGGGGGATGAGGATGAGGGCGAGTTGGGACTGATAGGGTATGGATCGATACCGATTGCGAATGGAGATGGGGCGGCCGTCATGGGTTTAGGGCTGGAAGGGAGGGAGGTGTTGGTCAAGGGTGTGGAGAATGCGTTGATGAGGCCCCGAGACCCCATTACGGGCTTGCTGAGCACGCCGTCTGTTGCAACGACAACGACGGAGCTGGAGATGGGTACGGATGCGGGTACGGATGTTGATGAGGCCGAAGGAGATGAGAGGGAGATGGGGTTGGGACTGATGAAGGATGGCGGAGTCAGAGAGACTACTGGGACGAGCAGCAGTGCGAGTGAGGAGGCGGAGAAGGTTGAGCTGAGATGAGATCGAGGTGAGTCGTGTGGTGGATGGCTAGCGTCTGTGACGTGGCTGACGGCACGTAGCACATTCCACCCACACCTCCACCACATCGTACCACTTTCATGAACCACACTACATCATTCACCTCATTCCACCCTCACCCATCCCCATATTCTACAAACCATCCGTGACGCCTACATACTCACGACAAAATCTACATTTCAACGAGATCACGCACATCACGCCGCCAAGTCATGGAATACACTCGCTCTTCTATCCACTTCCGGGCATACTTTGACCCTCAACACCACCCACATCACTTCGAATCACAATCACCACCTTCCCCCAGCCACACGTGGGCCCCTTTCTTGTCATTCCTCCTCAACTTCGCTTTTGTGCCATTTTTTTCACATCATTTTTGCCGGTCTTACATGTTAAATAGGGGTGCTATCAGGGTCATCGCAGCATACATACAAAGGAGGAGAACAGGCAGTATGGGATTGTCATGCAACATTGTGTAGACTGTACTTTAGCGAGTTGTTGCGTTGGCCCTTGGAGCCCGCTTGGTACACGAAGTGCGGTACAGGCATGAGGTTTCAATTTTTGGCCCTGCTTTGCAAAGTTATATACATGTTTTGGAAGGTGAGCAACTAGTACTAGGCGAAATGTCTGAAAGAAGTTAGCTTGAGCCCCAAATGTGCCGAGATGGAGACTCACATATTCTGTACGTTGAATGCAGCCAGTAGCCTGAGAGTCAGCTACGGAACACTGTAACCACATCGCCAGAACTCACTTTAACAAATCATTCACATCCATCTTTGCCGCTCTAGAATCTGCGAATCCTGCCTCGACCAAGATCTCCTCGACCTTCTCCTTAATGTCGAACTCTTCCGACACAATCTGCACAGTCAGTCTCCACCCACTACTGACCGCAAGAAACACTCACTATGCCCTTCTCGGCGCATGTCGTCCGATAATTCCGCTCACAGAGCTCCTTGACACCTCTCGCCGTAAAATTCGCACGGATCGTCTTATTCATTCGCCCGAAAATCACCCTATTCAACCCATCGAATTCTTCAAACTTCACGGGCGGTGGTGGATCCCTAGGACTCATACGCACAACTGATGACTCGACTTGCGGTGGCGGTCTGAAATTGCCTTTACCGACCTTCATAATGTGCTCGACGCGCGCGTAGAGCTGAACATTGGCCGCGAGACGGCACCATGATTTCGAGCCCGGTGGGGCGGTGAGACGAAGGGCGAATTCACGTTGAAACATGAGAACGGCGGTACGGATGATAGGACGGTGAGAGAGGAGTTTGAATACTAGGGGCGAGGAGATCTACAATTAGAACAGGGATTCAAGGAATAGATATGCACTGATCCTCAACTCACTTGATATGGGGTGTTACTGATACAGACGTCGAAATATGGCAGTTCGGCCTTGACGAAGTCTCCAAGGATGATCTCTAGTTTCTTCTGCTCTGGCCTGATACGTGATCAGCTACAATCCACCCCAGCCCATCTGTGCCACTACTCACTTTCCTAGTACTCGTTTCTGAACCTCTGCAGCCATTCTGGGATCCATCTCCACCGCGACCACTTTCCTCGAAACGGGCAGGATCCGGACAGTCAAATTCCCAGTACCTGGACCGACCTCCAAGACAATATCCGTCGGCTTGAGATTTGCCTGCGAACGAATTAGCTCGGGCTTGGTCCAGATGTCAATTCTCGCCTGACGCACCTTGTCAACAATACCCTGGGCTACGAGCGGGTTGGTCAAGATGTGCTGCCCGAATCGGTCCGTGTTGAAGAGATGGTTTCTGGCTCCTGCACCTCCGGCGCTAGTCGAAGATTCCCCATTTTTTGGAGGGCCAGACGGTCGGGCATTCGCCGCGTGGGGTCTTGAGAATGTCTGTGATGTAGCTTTGGGCATGATGGACGTCTCTAGGGTGAGTGTGAAGGGCAGAATAGGAGGCGAGGTCAGTGAAATTTTCACAAGATGGGCTTTGTCACGTGACTCAAGTGAGACCCACCCTTTTTCCCCACGGGGTATGTTTCGCCGATCATCGTGCCCCACCCATTGGTGCATGTAACTTGACCATGAGTTGTATACAAGAGTCCTGATGGTTATATACATCTAGTAAAGGTTCACCACAACACCTACATGATTCATGGCTATCAGTAGAGCCGGGATGCGGGCGCGACTCGCAAATCTACACCACACCTACAGCCCAAGCCGGTCCCGCTTCTGCTTGGCATTGGCGGTCTTCGGGCTGATTGTCGGTGTGCCCTTCTACGCATCACTTTGGTATACCCGACACGGTCCCTCCTCGCCCGATCTGTACAAGTACCTCGCCAACACCTACCCTTCTTTATCATCCAAGCTCGTCAATACTCCCCCACCGATCCTCTCTCTGTACAAATCCGACTCGCCATTCCTCTTCGCCCCACCCAACCCACTCCCAGCCTTCTCATGTCCGCCCAAGCCCAAAGCACCGGTACTCCTTGCGCTCTACGTCTACTCCAACGCCCGCTTTGCAGTGCGTACTGCCAAATATAGAAGGGATGTCATTCGGCGGACGATCTACATGGGCGTTCCGCACGCCTATCGGCATCTCGTCGACGTGACGTTCGTGATGGGTCGGAGCTGGGATCCTGCACAGGAGACATTGCATGATAGAGAGGAGAACCGGTACAAGGACATGCTACGTGTTGCTGTGCCTGACGGAGATGGTGATAGGGGGAAGATGGCGGAATTGCTCAGGGTTATTGGCGGCGACAACGAGAGGGTTGCCCAGTGGGTCGTGTGAGTTGATACCATCTCAATGGATGATCTTTGCGAAGGGCGTAGCAGCTGACACGAGCAGCAAATGCGATGACGATGTATGTATGGCTGCAAGCCCCGGCTCACCTTTTGCTGACAATGTCATATAGGTGCTTCCTATACTTCCCAATCTATTACCCTATCTCCTCACTTTAGACCCTACAAAGCCGACCATCATTGGTTCCTCCTTTCATCAGAACTTCACACTTGCCCCACACTTCTCGAAGCACCTCTACGGGTTCTCATGGGGTATTGTCCGAGCAGTAACAGAAGCCCACATGCGCGATGATGAGAAGAACAGGGATATGGAAGAAGGGCTATACGCTGGGAATCTCATGGTGAGCCACGATTGTCAAATCATGGACCATTCTTCACTCACGACGCTTTCAGAACTCTCTTCCTTCCCAACCAGGTCACGAGTATGTTGCACCGGGCACAACACCCCGTGTGAACCCTCATCCCGTCTCGCCCGACCCGAGGACAGGCCTCATTTGGGCAGACGTGGGACCGAAGATCTCGCCATGGGGCGACTATTGGGCAGCGAAGGGAGACGAGGCGCTGGCATGGTACGGGATGCAGGATGATCATGTGAGTGACGCAGCTTGCGATGCCTCGACTCATAGCTCATCAGCCAGGAATATGAAGATCTCGCTGTAGCTCACGCTATCAAAGATATGCATGCGGCGGGGAGGAGGTATATGTGGGAAGTGCCGGAAGAGTTGAAGTATCTGAAGCTAGATTGTGAAGGTTCATAAGCTGTCATGATGTATAGAGGGCCAATCTTTGCGCTAGTCATTCGGAAAGGCTACTGCTTCACCTGGTCGTACATTGCTGGCTATTCTGAGTCTAGATCTCGGTCATGAACGCGATGTACACTCCGATCCCGTTTGAGCTTCTCTCAACGCCGCTTTCTCCACTACCTATGCTTTGACTCCTTTCGTGGACTGGGGTCGATCTTCCGAGTAGGATCTTGGTACTGTTTGACCATCTCGTCCGTGACCATAGCCCGAACCTGGAGTCGTCAGTAATCTCAACAGACAGTCAAGCCGATCCTGTCAGGGTATACGCTCACCTTTTGGAACTCCGCGACCACTTCCTGTAACTTCTTGATACAGAGATCCTTCATTTCCACAGTACTGACCGATCCCGCACGATAATCCTGGGTGACGATCAGCGGCAAACTTGCACCAATACGCCACAGACACGCTAGACTCACCTTTGCCAGCTGTTCCATCAACTCATCGCTCTCCTCAAAGAAGCTCAGGTACTGATAAGCGACATCGACATCTGGATCGCCTCCCAGTCGCCTATGTTCTTCCTGGGTCGCTCTCCCACCTGAGAAAGCGTGCGACCTGATTTTCTTGTGTATCGTCTTAGGATCGTCCGACATGAATATCGCGGTGTTCTCGCGTGAGGCAGACATCTTTGTCGTTGCGCCCTGCAGGGCGGGCAAGAACTTGGTGTGGATCAGACAGGGCTTTTGGTAGCCTAATTTCTCAGCGGCATCCCGTGTGAGCAGGAACTATCTGGTCAGCTACGAGTAGAACAGTGTCCAGAGCCGACACTCACATATGGGTCTTGATCGATCGCGCAGGGGATCAGACAGGGTATATCAGTACGTTCGCCGAAGATCTGAGGGAACGAGTTTGAGAATGCTGGGCAAGCCTGAATAGCCGCAAAGTGGTACATGCCGACGTTGTCACTGTAAGTCATTGTCAGCGAAATCCGAAGGGGTGGATATCCGCAGTAGTGCGAGATCGGGAGACAAGAGACTCACGAGTCGGTGAACCCAAAGACGTGCCTGCTCTGGTTGAGCGTGACTGTCTTCGCGAAGAGTACCATATTCTGGTAGAATGGAGCACTTGCTTGATCAGCGTTAGTCTCCTCCTATATCAAGCGGGCGAGACAGAGACGAGGCAGCGTACGACATGGCCAGAGTATCCTGGAAGATGAAGGTCTTGTCAGGGTTGAAGCCACACGCAATCGTGTCTTTGATATTGTCCACCGCCAATAGCTGGTAATGTTTCAACAGGTCGAGTGGCCGTTCACCTTTGATGTCTTTCATCACCTTCGCCTGCTTCTTGACATCTCGCTCGAGGAGATACTTCTCGTCATCTGGAAAGGCTCAGCTCGGAAGTACTGCCTTCTCCCCTCGGAATCTCTCTCACCAGTGATCTGAATTATAAGCGGAACATTGAACACCTTTTGCAGCCATCTGTATGACACGTCAGCACATAGTGTACTCCTATCTTTCGAGTAATTACTCACGCAGTAAACATGAATGGGATCATATGGCCCAGATGTAGCGAATGAGAGGAGGGCCCTCTGCCAGTATACAGATAGAACGGCTGGCCTTGTTCATGTCGAGTAAGGATCGTGTCAAGGTCTCTGATACTACTTAGTTATAATTTCTGGTGATTGTGAAACGCATCTGCAGACGATTAGGGGAATGCTCACCGGTGCGAAAAGAATGTGCCACGACGCAGGAGTGGATGAGGCCTATGACTCGTGACAACTTCGAAGCGATGCAATAGCTCAGCCGAGATCTTAGAAGCGCCGAATTGGGCGACAATCTTGTCGTAGTCGCTGAGCAAATGTCAGCGGGTGGTCGGAGCACCGAGAACAAAGGCAGGTTGTTGCAAAACTCACACACCCAGATCCTTCCCATCGACGTCCACCTCACCTTGCACGTCGAAAGGCGTTATCACTTGATGCTTAGCCTGTCTAGCGCTGTGGGTGTCCTTGATATTGCACGACATAGCTTCGTCACTATGGTCTTGGACGAGATCTGCTGAGTGGGTGTGGTAGGCGGGCAAAACGTGAGATGGCGACAGGTTCGAGGCGAGTAGTAGGGACCGCAATCCATGTCACTCTGCCGGTCCCTCTCCTCCGATGTCCATATTCGCGACAAAGGAGGCGCGCAGAATGGAGGCGCGAGCACGACATCGCATCGTCAAAGGTGGCATGCCCGCTAGCGGCGCTACAGTTGTCTTCAGTGAGACAAAGTTTATCGTATCGTTTAACGCTCTCCGGCGGAGGGCGGCACTCGATATTCTGGCTAGCCGCATCAGTTGCCCAGATACCATGTAATTTTATAGGCAGGGGAATGTCACATACCAAAACTGTACATAAAGGTCCCTCAAGATTGTCGATTGCCATTGATTCAGCCTCTCAGTGTGAGTCATTGTGTTAAGGCCCTTAAAGCAGGCTGCCAAGACCGCAATCATTCGACCGTTTCATCTGCTGTACATACGTTATAGTGAGATGAAATCCGTCTATACACATCCGACGCAAGCCTCGACCTCCTACGAAGTTTTCCGCGGGCTCGGGTCAATCGTCCGAGTAGCATCTTGGTACTGCTTTACCATCTCATCTGTGACCACGGCGCGGTTCTGCCATGTCAGTGCGCGATACGATGTAGAAGTCGGCTCTGGCCAAAATCAACACCTGTCCCACTCACTTTTTGGAACTCTGCAACCACTTCCTGCAGCTTCTTGATACACGTATCCTTCATCTCCACCGTACTCAACGTACCCGCGCGATAATCCTAGGTGAGGATCAGCATCAACACACCCACAAGCCTTAAGTCACTCACCCGTGCCAATCCCTCCATGACCTCATCGCTATCCTCAAAGAAGCTCAAGTACTGGTACGCAACATCCACATCTGGATCACCTCCCAATCGCTTATGTTCCTCCTGCGTCGCTCGGCCGCCCGAGAAGGCATGTGACCTGATCTTCTTGTGGATCTTCTTGGGGTCATCCGTCATGAAGATTGCAGTGTTTTCGTTCGAAGCGGACATTTTGGTCGTTGCGCCCTGTAGAGCAGGAAGGAATTTAGAGTGGATTAGGCAGGGCTTTTGATAGCCTAGCTTATCGGCAGCATCGCGGGTGAGGAGGAACTATAGATCAGATACAGCGCCGTCGTTTGTACTTACGTATGGGTCCTGATCTATCGCGCATGGAATCAGACATGGGATGTCTGTCCGGTCGCCAAAGATCTGGGGGAACGAGTTGGAGAATGATGGGCAGGCCTGGATGGCGGCAAAGTGGTACATTCCGATGTTGTCGCTGGGGATCAGCATGACTTCAGGTGAAGTAGCAGAATGACATACGAGTCTCCGAAGCCAAACACATTCTTGCTCTGATTCAAGGTTACAGTCTTCGCAAAGAGCACAACGTTCTGGTAGAAGGTGCCACTGTAGCGGGTTAGCTAAATTTCGGAAGGAGCAGCAGTCCGTGGGACAGACTCACCCCATAGCGATACTGTCCTGGAACACATATGTCTTTTCCAGCAAGAAACCACAGGCAATAATATCCTTGATGTTGTCCACCGCCATTCGCTGATAGTGCTTCAATAGGTCGATAGGTTTCTTGCCCTTGATCTTCTTCAACATCTCGGCTTGTTTCTTGACATCGCGCTCGAGGAGGTATTTCTCGTCATCTGGACGATTATCAGTTGACGGTCCCTTGCGTATATCCATGATCCCAACTTACCGGTAATCTGGATGACAAGGGGCACATTGAAGACTTTTTGCAACCAACTGGTGATAGCGTTAGCTTGGGCGCACATCCACTGCCACAAACAAAGACTCACGCAGTGAACATGAAGGGTATCAAGTGACCCATGTGCATGGAATCTGAGGAGGGCCCCCGTCCAGTATACAGGTAGAAGGGTTTTCCTTGTTCATACCGATCAAGAATGGTGTTGAGGTCACTAGGTCACGGTCAGCTTGAGATATCGAAGCATACTTCGAAGGTTTAGCTCACCGGTGAGAGAAGAAGGTTCCCCGTCGCAAGAGCGGATGTGGCTTCTGACCTGTGACTTTCTCGAAACGCGCAAGGAGCTCAGGCGAGATTTTGCTCGCGCCGAACTGGGCAACGATCTTATCATAGTTGCTATACATCATCAGGTCTGTTCCGAGGTGCCATATCCCCAGACCTGTAGCTGAAGTAAACTCACATTCCCAAGTTTTTGCCTGTGGCATCGACTTCGCCCTCTACGTCAAATGGGGTGATTTTCTGCTCTCGAGCAGCCTCGGTAGGTTTGCCTTGCTCAGATTGTTCGGGCTGCTCAGATTGCTCCGGGATAGGTGGAGGGCGAACGATACTTGAGGCGTCGCTGAGAGGATATCAGCATCTCGTCTCGTCTCATTCGTCCCTCCGACACCTCAGACCAGATACTCACACTCTACTCGCATTTCTCGAATGCGTCATTTTCCCCGTCCTGACCGCCTCGGGAACCTCGTCGTCCAACTTGATTTTGTCCCACTCATCAGGTGTCACTCCTTGCGCCTTGGCCTTAGCCTTGCCCGCCTCCTTCGCCTTGGTGCCCTCGGTCAACACCTCTTCCCCGTCGCCCGCGGCGCTATCGTCCGGCCCAAAGATCCGCTCAGGTTGCGGCAGCTTCATGTGCGCCAACATCTCGGACAGCTGCTCGCTCATGCTTTCAGACCGGGTCTTGCGGCGCGCGAGCGTGATGGCTTCGGGTTCGGGGCCGGAGATGTCGCCTGTGCCCTCAGATTCGGGTAAGGGGGCTGAAGCGGAATGACTGGGTGCGTGAGTACAGTGTGTCATGCAAGAGGAATTTTGCAGATTGATCCTCGGTAGAGCGGCAGCACACGAGGAGGTAATGGCCCGCCACTTATGTTCGGCAACACTCGCACAGAGGATCAGGCTATGCTTACTCTTTCGCACCCCTTGGACCGGTAGGCAAGTTCAGCCTCAATCCCGTCGGCGCGGGGAAATCCATCTTGGACAAAGTTGTAGCTATAGTCCCGGGGGTCATAGCCCCGCTATTGGCGCGGGTATCGGGTGTACCAGGGGTAAGAGACATGGTCCTAGTGTGTTGAATAGATTTAGAGGGTAGATGGATAGATGCGACTCAGCCACGCAACAGCCAAATACTCGCAACGCGTTTAGGCACGCGCGTGACGTGGCATTGAATATTGAGGCTTAACCTCAGCGCCAGCCTCGGCCTACTCTTCGTCGAGCTCGTCGAGGCTTGCTCAGAGGATATGTATCATGAGTTGGACCAGCTCGACAATGCCAGTGTACGAACCCGTATCCATGATAGTATTGGCCGGTATGAACATTGATGTACGAGATTCCAGCCTATTTCCTCCCCTCTTCGCAGGCCACATTTGACTGTTCTGTCTGTCCTTTTCGCCTTTCCACCAAAACACCTTCAAGAAGACTTTCATGGTTTCCACAATCAATGCCCATTGCCATTCGCCACATTGCTCAATGCCGCATCCGCCCTCTCCAGATCCTTCTCACTCAATTTTCTGCCACCCGAAGGAGTCGCAGCGCCCGAGATGGCCGAGCTGAGAGAATCCGATCGGTGTCGGGGCTTCATGACGAGGGGGAAGGGGTAGTTGTTGTCTTCGTCTTCATCGTTGATGCCTTTCCAGCCTAGGAGTCATCAGCTTCAGCTCTGTTGAAGAAGTCGACCTGACGTGTAGACTCACTCTTGGCACCCATGTAGTCTGACGTTCCGAGGTGCTCCATCTCCTCAGTCAAAGTCGCGTAATCACCGGGGGTCATCATGCCGGACTTGTACCTCGGGCTTCCGGGCTCCGAGAGTGGTGCGCCGACACGCTTGACGCCGGTGAAGTCGGGTTCTTCGTCGTCGAATGAGTCGGGGTAGGCGCGGCGCAAAGCCAATTGACGCGCCTTGACGTATTCCAGACCAAGCGACTTCCAGTCCAATAGCTCGGACAATCGCTCAGTTCGGTTACGCTGGTTGATACGCTGTCGTCGAGATTTAGTTACGAACGACATCAATTGGCCGGTCTGTGGCATCAGCTCCGACCTGCATCACGTTGATAATCGCGCAACTCACAAGCTGGTTCACCGACTCCTCGACACCCTGGCTTCTTCGGTCGACAATGTAGCAACCGTAGTCCTGTTTAGTCAGCTTAGTCCGTCTTCGGCTTGTGTCCACTCACATCGGGAGTCTCGAGTAAGTCCTCCATGAAGCAACCGAAACCAGACAAGTTAGTGGTGATGTTGGGAATACCCATGACGGTGCATTCGGCGGGAGTGTACCCGAAAGGCTCGTCTGCCGAATTAACCAAGTTCAGGTCATCCAATAACCAGGACTACTCACAGTACGAAGGGAAGACACCCATGTGGCAACCTCGGACAAACTCCTCGTAATCCAAGCCCAAGATGGGGTTGTTACTGTTCAAGAACTCTGGGTGGAAGATAATCTTGACTCGGTCGGAAGGTCGGTTGAAGAGCTGGACCCTTCGGATCTGGTTCAAAATTGGGTCGTTGGCATCGTCAGCCATGTTGTGGGTCGTAACGGGCGGGAGCGAGTTTCGCTTGAGGGCGAAGACTCTGCGCTTGAGCAGGATCTGGTCTTCCTTGCTGAGAAGGGTAGCTGGGTCGGGAACTTCGGTTCCGTGCTCGCTGTATTATCAGCTTCGGTGCCATTCTGCGGTCAACCACGAACTTACCCAGAGTACCTCGCGGCGTGCTCGAATATCCTCTTGCCGACTCTGGCAGTGACCTGAGCGACAGTCTCCTTGAGCTGTGCAGTGACGGCCTGACCCTTGAGCGCCTCGATGGTGTACGAGTTGGTCGCAGCGGGCATGATGATGAAGGCCACAACGGTGGTCTTGGAGCCAGCGTTTTGCAGTCGGTGGTTGAGACCTGCAACATCAGTCAGTAGCCCTAATCATAGGCATGAAAATTCTACTCACGGGCAAGGGACTCGATGAACATATCCACACCCTTGTTCCTGTACTCGTATCGTCCCGCAGTGAAGAGGTAAATGGTGTTCTCAAGGTCAAAGTCGTAGTGACCGTAGAAGTGACCTCGGATGAAATCGTTGATCTTCTCCTTGGCTTGGACGTGCAAGTTCTGGAACTCGTGCATCGCTGCGAACTTGACGACGTTCAGACCGTTGGGCAGAACACCGTCTGACCCTGTAAGCTCTTGTTCGGGTTGATGTTCGATCACTAAGCTTACCAGGCTTTCGCTTGAGGAGGTGCTCCGACTCAAATGCTGTGATGTGGGAGACAGTCGTAAAGACATCGGCGCAGTGGGTGGCCGCACGCTCAATACAGTATCTAGAAATCAGCTCCAATATACCCATGGTAAAAACTCAAATAGCTCACCGGTGGTAGATACCCCTCTTTCCTGCTTCGTGGTCGACATCAAAGTACTGCAAGTTGTTGTAGAAATCTACGCTTCCGGCACAGAGGTATCGGCCGAGTAAAGTAGCGTGGGTGGTGAAGATGGTCGTGACGTCGATATGACGCTTTCGGCACAAGGGGATGGCAAGACCAGCCTGCCATTCGTGGAAGTGGGCAATGATGGCCTTGTCGGTCTCGCGAGCAGAGAACTGGACGTAAGCTCAGGTCCACGGTACCAATACTCTCGCCAACGACTTACCTCGCCAAGGAACCAAGCTACAATATAACCGAAGACGATCGTCTCGTTGGTTTCGTGGTCATTGGGCGGGGCGGGGATACCGGCCAAGTTCCAAAGATCAGTCTTCCACTCGTCCATCCTGGTCAAGTCAGCCAAAATTTTGCTGAGGTATGACGAAACCTACCGGTTGTAGCAACTTCCAGTGTCGAAGAGCAGTACTCTAGGAGCACCCTCAATGAGCCATCGGCCGTATACCCACTTGACACCGTGATCTCTCATCTGGATCAACGTGTCGCCGAAGGGAGTTCCGGGTTCACTGAAATCATCAGCGTCGCCCTAGCGTGTTGAACGATAAACTTACACCTCCTCGCTTTCTACCTCCATTGGGGCGGACTTGTATGACAACGGACCAATCAAGACGACTCTGCGGTCAATCAGCTAATGGCCTCAAATCGACGTTTTGTTCATGGCGACTTACCGGTCTCCAAACTCGCGAACAGTGACGGGGACCTTGGTCTTGATGACGGTGTAGATACCGCCGACCTTATTGGCGACTTCCCACGCGCACTCAAAGAGTAGCGGGTTGTGGACTGATCGTACCATTGTGATAGATGGGCGGGAGTATAGGGGATGTGTAAGGCTGGGGTTGTCAGCTCAAGGTTGGGGAAGACGGTATAGGCTTGCTGGAGCTGAATGGATGTACGGGAAGGGGCCAGCAAATCGAGACTAGCAAATAGAGACAGAAGAGGACAACTCTACAGCCGAGATGAAGAGGATGATGAAGGGTTGAAGGAAGAGATTGAGCAGTAGACAGGGTAAAGGGATATCCGAAACCGTTTTCTCCGCGGAAAATGGGGAATGTGTGTTCAGTTGGATGATGACGCCTCCTCGCTAAAGCAGAGCCCTATGCTCACCCATATGCGGCATGAGTAGCCTTCCCCGCTGTCCCAGCCTTCCCTGCAAAAGCTGGTAGATCACAGTGCAGGGTACCTTTCCGTCACCGACCATCCCTGTCCTTACCCGCCCCTTGGCCGAATGCGGATGTAGCCCCAGCCCTGCCCTTTCCCCACACTATCCATCCAAGCGGCAATTCCGCATCTCAGCACACCACTCACGTTTTGTATTCTCTCTCGCTTTCGTGTATAAGCGACTGTGACTGATGACTTGATGTACACAGTGCGGGATGAGAGATGGATGCAAGAGAAGTGAGGTGCAACAGAGTAGCCCCAAGCAAGAGCCGCAAAAATACGTCACTTCCCCCCGCTTAGCCCCTGACGATTACCATTATTCCCCCATTGGGTAAAATGACCCCGCGGAGCTCGACCGGAGCCACATTTGTGGCGCCGAGAATATCGCAATGGGGAAAGGGTTCAGCGCTGTCAGCCAAGCTCCTAGCTTACAGTCAGCATATGCAGGGCAATATCATAATGGGTTCCTTTTTAATCTCGTTTCTCTACACTATGCACTCTCTACCACTAGTCTTCCGCCGAGTACGCCTCGTTCTTCCGCAAAATGACAAAGTTCTCCAATACAGTCTGGTAAGGGAAGAACTCGTTCGTGCCCAGCTCGGCTCTCTCGCCCGTCCCGATCCGCACAGGTGTTTGATGCGTTTGGAACTGTAATTATTAGCCAATGCCACACCATGCTGGAAGCGCAAATACTCACCCCGCTGATCCCGTGCCTCGTCCCTGCCAGTCCGACGGTGTTCACAGCCTGTCCGACCCTGATGGTGACTGGCTTCTCCTCAATCTCTTCGTCTAGCGTAATCAGGAATTGGGGGTACATGGCGGTGACGAGCCAGTACAACATCCAGTGGTGTTTACCAAGAACGACTGTGCTCGTCAGCGTGGCGTCCTCAGCGAGCGACATTCAAACTTACATGATTTCGAGTCGGTGAACGACACCAGCACAGCCAAGAGACCGGCCACAGCAGGTCGGTGCATCACCTGGCGATCGTGGTAGAAGGGGTTAAGTCCGATAGTACCTTTACCCATGTGAACAAGGCCCTATGGTAATTAGTAACCATTCTCTTATGCCGCTCAGACACTACTCACCTGTGCAATCCTGACCATGAACAGGGTTTCTGCCTCTTTGCTGTAGTAGCTCGACAGACCTCTCAACAGCTGCGCTAAACGCGCGTTGTTGGTTCCGGCGCCGACAATACCCATTGCGAGAATAGCGTTCTGAGCGACTTGTAGATCAGAGTCGTGAGAGTATTTCGAGAGTGTGTCGAGGATGGCTAGTTGGGGGTTGGAGGCGGAAAGGAGGGCAAGACCGAGGGGTACAGAAGCTCGAATAGGCTGATCGCCGTATGTCATCTTCTCTGGTCAGCACGTAATTCGAATGCAACCAACAGCAACTGACCAGATGCTGGAACTGCCTCAAAGCCATCTCACTCCCGATGTCTTCACCCATCGCAATCAGTGCAATACCGAGCGTCGCCACCGCCTGATGCTTGAGCGGCTTGGGCTCTCCCTCCTCAGCCTCGGCCTCTTCCTCCTCTTCCGCAGGCGCATCCGCCTCGCCTTCCGCCGTAGCCGTCGCCGTCGCTGCAGGCGCATCCGCAGCTGGGGCAGTCCCTGGAGGCGCTTCATTGACAGGTGCCGAAGCTGGCGCTCTGGGTCCCATCATTTGCGCCAACATCTCATCAAAGCCAGCTGGGCTGGTCGTGTTGACGTTGATGCCAGCACCACCGCCCTCGCCACCGGCCTGTGCCTCACGCGCAGCTTCAGCAGACTCGAACATGTTGACGTCCTCGCTAGTCTCGGGTGCGGCGGGGGCTGTCTCCGTCTTCTCCTTCTCCACCTTCTTGGTGGAAGCGTGCTCGCCGCAAATGTGGAGCATGTCCTGGATCTTCAGAACGTTGCCTGTTCCAGCGTAGGAACAGACATCGACGAGGCAGACGGCAGTTTCGGCCATGGGGTGTTCGATAGCGCGGAGAGTCTCGATAGTTGCGTCTGAGGCGTCTTGTGTTGCTGCCAATCATCAGCTTTCTGCACACCTGTGATGCCTCTCTCAACTCACACAGGAAGATCAACCCCAGAGCCAAACCCATAAACACCGTCCACTCGCTCTCCAGCTGAGCCGGTTCCCGCTCCATAAGCGTCTGCAGAACAGCACTTGCAATCTCCCCATCTCCACTTCCGACAAAGACGAAACCTAGACCCAGAGCCGCCATTGCCGCAACCTCCATGCTGTTCGTCTCGTCCGCAACATGTGGCAGGAGCTTCTCCAGGATATCCCGCCTCTGGCTGCCCGCATACGCCATCGCAATACCGTTAATCGCCGCCACCTTCAATTCGGTAGATTTGGAATCGACGTGCTCCTCCAGTAGCGCAAAAGCCACATCGGGATCAGTCCGGATTGACGAGTGTAGGATACCCATAGCGAGGAAGGCCCCCGCTTTGATGTGTTCCTCTGACGAGTAAGAGTACTTGTCGATGTGATCGATCCCCGCCTCGCTATCCCAGAGCATACTCATCCCGATTGATGCAGTCGCGCTCTTCATCCCCTCCGCCTTATTCTTGTAGATCCAGCTGTTTCCCTCCTCGGCGCCAATCATGAGTTTGTCATTCCCAAACCCGGCATTGACAAAGGCGTTCACGAAGGTCGATGCGAGGTTGGCATTGGCTGATGTCACGTTGGCAGCTGTGCGGGTGGGTTCCAGGTGTTGTTTGTAGATGTCTTCGGGGGTTTTGGCAGTTTCGACACCGACGGCTTTGCCGAATGCGCGGAAGTGGGATGACAGCTTGACAGAACCGAGGCAAGCAAGGATGTCCTCTGGCTGTTCGGGACAAGGACCTTCGCCCTCTTGTTCCGACCCTTCCTCGGTGTGGACCCAGGATAGGGGGATGAGGGATCGGGCAAGGAAATAGGCGAGTTGTTTCTTCATCACACTACTTATCAGCCGATATCAAAAAGGCGCCAGTGACAGACTTACGGATTGCGTGGGGCGTCAAAGTACTTCCTGACCAACGTCCTGTCGTTCATCTGCACAGCCAGGGCGAGTGCTTCAGAATATCGATCGTGCTTGGCGTAGATTTCTGCGGCAGTTTCGAGGAAAGATCGGTCGTCTGGGGGAACGAGCAAGGGCACGCATCTGACATGTCAGCTATTTGCCGACAATGTGCTGGCGCAAGCGCAACTCACTGAACCATATACCGGCACACTCGATCATACGACTTTTCGTCCACTTTGCCCGCCAACTCCTCTATGCACTCTAGCTCCAACAACAAATCCACGGCATCCGCCTCTCCATTATGCTTCAGGAAGAACGCAGCGAGATCCAGACCGAGCTTTCTGAGCTCGTCGTGCGAGTACGACTTTTTAGGCTCTTCATCCTTCTTTTCTTCACCTGCAGGGACAGTGGTATATTGCGAATTCCACTCCTCGCCTAGCTCAGCAGCAAGATGCCGGACGTATTCATGGCCCCAGAGTCCCGGATCTTCGGTGGAAGTAGACCGAAGGCGGTAAGTAAGGGTATCGCGTTTGCCGGTATCGGAGTAGGTCATGGCGAGGACGGAGAGGATAGAGGCGAGAAGTGACTGAGAATTAGCAATCGTCCATGGAGAATCGACGTACCCTCTCGGCAACGAGATCTTTGCTCCAGCCCTCGAGTATTCTGCCCATCTCCTCATAATGCGGTCGTAGGAATTTAAGGGGTTTGGGAACGCTGGTCATACTGCTCGTGCTCGTCCTGATGAGACTTCGGAGGGATTCCAGTGCGGGGAGGTAAAGTTGCTTATCCGATTCCTGCCCAATCAGCTCATCATCAGGCCCAAGTGGCAGACGGCATAGCTCACCTTCAATCGTTCAACAAGCATTTCCAGCTCAGCCTGCAATTGCATATCTTCTTCGCTCTGCGATTCGTCAGCCTCCAGCACTTCTTTCAGACTCTTTACTCGCAACGCCATCAGTGAACTTACGATATCCGGCACGTCCTTCTCCTCACCCTTCCCTTTGCCCTTCAGATCACCATTCGTCTTCTTCTCCTTATCCTCCTTCTTTTCGGGATCGCTGGAAGTGACGGCGATCTCAGAGGTGAGGCGATAATCCTCGCCATTTTCGGGAGGACCTGACATGGTGGCGGAGGGTGGCTCGAGGGGAAGATTTCTTGGGGGTATCGGTGGCGCTCTCTCTACTGTGCGACTGTGACAGAAGGCTTCTCCAGTGGCTTGTAGGGGGTTGTGATGTATGCAGATATGATGAGGTATGCGTTGAAAGGTTGAGTTCAGTCAACGCGTGGCCTCGTTTGGTTGAGGAATGACGCTGTCTTTATTCGAGCCCACCCATTTAAGAAGGTCCACCTCGACACGCCCACAATCATCTATTGCATTCATACACACCCAACACTAACACTAAGCTCAGCATGTTCCAATCAGAAATAGTCAGGCTGCGTAAGCTGGGCGTGCAGGGCGTGAGTCTATCCGGCCAACATTCATTCCAGCTCGAAGTCGCCCGGAAGCTCGAGGCTTAAGGCTCATGCCCTTCGCAACAAGCAACGCTTCTCAGTATGAGCTGACTCAAACAGCTGCTATTCCAAGCATTGAATTTCCTCTCAGTCATAGCTTCAGGCCTGATGATGTGGAAGGCGTTATGCCTGTTCACAAATTCTGAATCGCCTATTGTTGTCGTCCTCTCGTCAGTCCTTGCTCTGCCCCATTAGCCTGAAGGTGCAAACTTAAAGGATGCTAAATATGCGTAGAGGGTCTATGGAACCTGCATTCTACCGAGGAGACATCCTGTTTCTGTGGAACCCGGCGAATGTGCCATATGTCGTAGGAGACATAACGGTGTATAAAGTGTGAGTACGAGTTCCGTACGCTGACCAGAGATATGCGTTCAGTTGCGCTCGGAGCAGACCATACTGACTTCGCAGCCCCGGAAGCGAGATACCGATTGTACACCGAGTGATTGAATCACATATAACGTATGTCTTTCGACTCCGTGGGGAAGAGAATAGCAGCTCAAGACAATGGCTGACTTTGTCAGAAATACTACCCAGCTCCTCTTGACGAAAGGCGACAACAACGGTGGAGATGATGTACAGCTATATAACGGGATGGAATGGCTGGAGCGGAAACACATCATCGGGAAAGTGAGAGGGTGAGTGTGTGGTCCATGTCATACATAAACCGAGCTGATATCTCAACAGGTTCCTGCCATATGTGGGATACGTCACAATAGCCATGGTAAGTGCTGTGTTTGGAAACAGTTTCGCACGTCTGACACCAGTGCTGACGATGACAGAACGACTTCCCAAAGTTGAAATATGGACTATTAGGCGCTGTCGGGTTCTTCCTGTTGATTCAGAAGGAACACGAGCATGCTTGAGGTTATGTATTTGGGATTTGGCACATGGTTGTCTTTCGCTCCAAGGAAGAGTCACGCTCACTCCTGACGTATAGACGAAGGATGACTTTACTGATAGTCTAGCATTTTTATGGTGCTTGTTGGTGGTTCTAACTACAAGCCAACAAGGGAGCGCGAACCTCATTCAGAGCCGGACATTGATGCGCGATCCCGAGAGGGATCTGTGTGGCTGACGCATACCCGCCCTCCTTCAGCTCTATTAGCGGCTGCATAGCTCATGTATCCTCTTCGTCGAATGGAATCTGAGCCCGCGTAGTCGGCGGCGTGCGTTCTCGAACCCAATTTTGGCGTCCTTCCCCCTGGAGCAACTGAATCAAAGGACTAAGTCTTTACAGCGGGTGATCCGTCTTGCCCTCAGCTTGTTCAGCATGAGTATGACTCCAGTGCACCGTCATGCTCCTCCAGGCACCGGTCCACCTGTCCTCCGCCATTACGCCCACAAAGCCCACAAGCTTGCGCAAGGCGTCATCGGATATACCCGAACCTCCACTCCCGGCCCGAACTCGCGCCGGGTTCAAGGTGGAGGTCAACCTCGCTGCCGACCATATATGGAACCGGCACTGAGAGGTCTTCCCCCTCAACCTTCTCTGCCCTCACCTCCACCACCATTTGAGCAGTGACCAAAATGTCTTCAGACAGCAAAAAGACAAAAATGACCTATGTCAACTTGGGCAAGAGTGGCCTGAAGGTATGTTCCCACATCCCGCGCTAGCTGATGGATATAGGTATCCAAGCTGATTCTTGGTGTGATGACCTATGGATCGGGCCAAGATTGGATGATTGCCGATCATGATGAAGGTATCAGGCAGATGAAGTGAGTCTGTTGCTTCGCATCCCAGGGGTTCTAGCTGACGAGGGAGATATGCGTATGATCAAGGCATCAACACTTTCGACACCGCCAATACGTGAGCCTTCCTACTGTGTCGACCATCAACAGAGTGCTGATCGTCTCAGATACTCTGCCGGCGAGTCCGAAGTGATTCTTGGGAAATTCCTCAAGCAACACGATATTCCCCGAGAGAGCGTGGTAATCCTCACAAAGACTTTCAACCCGGACGACTCTGACGGAGGACCGGCAGGGCTGATCAACCAGCGTGGTCTCAGCAGGAAGGTGGGCTGACGATATATGGTTGTTGTTCCCGAGGGGCTTCCGCTGATGGCGCAGCGCATCTTCGCATCCGTCAAGCGATCACTCGAGCGATTGCAGTTGGACTATATCGATGTCCTGCAGTGTCATCGATTCGACTATGATACGCCCATCGAAGAGACTATGCAGGCTCTGCACGATGTCGTCCAACAGGGCCTGGTGCGATATATCGGTATGAGCAGTTGTTGGGCGTGGCAGATGCAGTTGATGCAGCGTGAGTCCCAGTCCTTGCATCATCCCTTCGGGATGAGGGCTGATTTGGTATCAGAGTACGCGATCCAGAACCGCCTCACTCCCTTCATCTCCATGCAGAACCAGCACAGTGGCATGTATCGAGAGGTAAGTCTTAGCTCTTGCGTGCCGCGCAGTCGGCCACTGCGCGGGGCCTGTGCTAACTTTGCAGGAAGAGCGCGAGATGATGCCGATGCTCAAGCATTTCGGCGTCGGAGTCATCCCGTGGGGGCCGATGGGTGGAGGCCGTAAGTTCCAGCTCATACACAACTGCTTCGTTCAGCTGACCACCCCCAGTACTCTGTCGTCCATTCAAAGAGATGGAATCGACCACCCGAGCCCGAAGCCGACCCCAAGATGGCCGTGGCCACCAAGTACGTTTCCCTCTCTCATTCTACCGCCTGATAAGAGGCATGCTGACACTCTAGCCCGGAGACAAGCTAGTCATTAATGCCATAGAAAAGATAGCTACCGACCGACAAGCACCGATGGCTGCTGTAGCTCTCGCGTGGTCCCTCCAGTCTCAATGGGTCACCGCGCCCATCGTCGGCGTGCGTAGCACCGAGCGGCTGGACGAGCTGATTGGGGCCTTGGACCTCAAGCTGTCTGAGGAGGAGGTGAAGAGTATCGAGGATGGGTATAGCCCCGTCAAGCCGCGCTCTTTTCAATAGAGCAGGCCGTGCCTTGACGCGGGAGGCAAGTTGTATAGCTTGTGAAGGCAGGGGTATTGTATGCACTCGTGATCCAGTGAAACGGCAGTGATCGGGACTTGCCACCGGCTTGGACTGACAGATTCTGAACTTCTGAAGCTGCTGACTTGTTTGGATCGATTCTATCTGCTCATGGCACCCCGATCTCTCGTGCACGCGTGGACAAGCACGGGCTAAGAACCGAAATCTGACAAAACGCTCGAGGCTGCCATTACCTTGAGGCTAAGGAGGGTACACTGTCCTACATCCCTTGGGGTTCCCTCCTGTCTCACCCAGAAAGCCCCGTAGTGTCATCTGTGTGTCCTTTGACATGCCTCTCCCGCGCTCCTGAGCCCGATTGCGCGGCACGTACAGCTCAAGAGAGCCTATAAACCCTCACGAACCCATCTCATACTCGGTCGATTGGAAATCGCGCTTTGGTGATTAAGCAGCTCGAAATCAAGCAACAGCACACAGACCGCACAAACCAGCGCCAACATGCCGATCATCGCTGTGCGAGCAACAACTGCGATCGTGGCAGGACCTGAGGCAACGCATGCAGCGACTGACACTTCAGGGAGTGCCACCGGCAACATTGGTGAAATGGACATGAGTGAGTCTCAGCTCAAGCACCATTGTTCGCGCTTCCGTCAACAACCGCTGTGCGTGGCAGGATCGAGCTGATCGACCCTCAGAATATGTTTACATCGCACTTGGAGTCGGCATTCCGGTCGTAGCAGTGGCCCTGTGGTTCATCATCAGAGCAAGGAATCAGAGAAAGGTTAAGAACGGCCAATCGCAAGTGGAGCCCGTCAAGAGTACAGAGTAGAGAGTCCTAGCAGGAAGATGCAACTTTCGCCGATGAGCGCAATAGAGTGGCAGGGTGTCTCCCTTGCGACCGGTTGCAGTTGGTAGGTATTGGGCGCATGACATTGGAATATGGTCGGTCGACTTTGCACTACAATAGTGAGCTGGCCCAGCAGATATGAGCTCTACGTGAGGTTTGGACACAACATCCCACTCAGACAGACTGGTGAGCCGACATCCTGCGCCTGGACGAGGGATTGTACTGCGACGCGAGAAGCGCTCGAGATCGGACATCAGGTCGGGTTTCGGGTGTGTCAATATTCAGGCCGATTGATTACCCAGGATATTAATATGGTTCTCATCACATTCCAAAATCCAAACAGACTCTAGACGAGAACGAGCTTGCCCCCCTCCTCGCGAATCTCGACCGAGCGCTTCTCATCCAACGAGATCCTTCCAGCATGCAGCAGAGCAGTAGTGACGATCCTACATGGTCAGCGAAGAGGATACGATCATTGGGTAAGGAGTCAACTCACGTCGCCTTGATGGTTGGTAGTCCCTTGCCGTCGTAGTCGGCAGCCTTTGACCTTCCTGAGGAGACTTCCCGAGCGGCGTCTGCAAAGTCAGCTTCGCTGCGCAAGCCCTAAGCCGGAGGGGAACCCACCAATGAACTTCTCGAGCGAGACGTATCCGTAACCCTTCTGACCGTCAAAGTAGCCGTTCTCGTCTGGGGAGTATTTCACGTAGAAGGGGTTGTACTGATCGTCAGCTCAGTCGGCATCATGGACCGGTCTATGCAAGACTCACGTCAAGCTTGCCAATGTCATCTTCGACAACGGAGTATCCACGGTGAGCCTGGTCGACGCGGACTTCACCCTGCATGATCAGCAAAGTGCCTCACCCCCCATCAGTGAGACTCACCTTAGCAGCCATGTAGTGGAATCGTTGTTCGGAGTGAACACCAGCCTTCAGGGGCGCAGCCCAGCTGGCGGTGTACACGGCAGTTCCGTGCTGCTTGTCGTCATTGACATTTTGCCAGTCGACAAGGAGGGTGATGGTGTCTTCTGTGCGGGGGTCACAGCCCATCGAAGTGGCAATGCCAGTGGTAGCGGAGGCAGTGACCTTGACTGGGCGGTATCGGCCTTCGACCATCCAGCAGTGGATCTGACAGTCAGCTTGGCTAATGCGGAGGCTAAGGGGAACCAGCTCACATCAATGTGGTGGGAGTTGAGGTAGTAGGAGATATCACTGTCGATACCCGCCCATGACTTGAAAGTCTCGAGCTGGAATTTAGGCTGCGACATGTCTGCACCTTGAGCTTGTCTCCTTTCGTGGTGGGTAAGAGTAACTCACAGGAAGAGTAGAAGTTGAAGTCGCCGAGCTTTTGAGCACGGGCACGAGCGTCATTGTAGGCGGGGCTAATTATCAGTACTTTGCTTCTTGTTACTCATGTAGCGTATAGCACTCACTCAAATCGCTTGTGGCTGAAACGTCAGCTCTGTACAGTCTCGTTGGGTCAGACTCAAAACTCACTGCTCGACGAAGCACACAAGGCCCTTCTCCTCAGCTAGCTCAGCCAGCTTCTGGTGGTCGGCCAGCTTCTGAGTGGCGGGCTTAGTGACGAGGACGTGGTGGCCGAGGTTGAGCGCTTCAGAGGCGATGTCAAAGTGGGTCGAGTCGGGAGTGAAGATGATCACTGCGGATCCCTTGGGTAGAGCCCGGAGAGCCTCCTTGTCTGCAGGTTTCAATTATGTGGGTCTCGGCTGTGACCAGAATTAGACTTACAGGCTTCAGGGTCCCTCTTGCCCGCCTGTGGGTAGCCGTTGAAGCTCAGATCCAGTCCCTTGTAGACATCTCCAATGTTCTTTTGGAAGTGTGTCTGAATCTCGGCGAACTACACTGTCAGTCCGTCTCCAACCTATCATTTGCACGTTGAAGACGCACCTTTCCACCGTTGGTTCCAGCCATGACGATGCTGTAGTATGAGCTGCTGCCTTCACCTTGCGTCTTCCAAACTTACTCCGTAACCTTTCCACGCCGACGCAAGTCAAACATGGTGATACCAACGACACCAATCTTCGAGCTGTCAGCGAGCCTCGATACTGGCATCTCCAAACAGGCAAGTACATACCTTCTTGTCCGACTTGGACTGACCAGAAGGGGTGATACCGGTGGTGTACTCACCCTGTACAGCTGTCAGCCAATTTCACCTCGACTAGACACCAGGAAGGCTTACGGTACCCATGAGGCCGACAGCGATAGGAGCGGCTTCGTTCGACATCTTGCTGTTGGTTTTTCGATTAACGTAGGTTGTGAGTGAGAGAGATGCAGTGATATCAAGAGGTATTGAAGTCAACTGAGAGGAAGTCAGATCAAAAGATAGAACGCATGTTCTGTTCTCTGAACCGGCGAAAAGAGCCGGTCGCTCCCGGCGGGTCGTTCCGGCCCGAGACTGCCGGTCCGTCCGCCAAACCAAGTCGCGTCGTCGCGTCCATCTTGGGCAAAGTCTCAGCGCGTCTTTAATCAGGGGGCGGTTGTTGTCCGTATATAGGGTTTTGACGTCGAAGCTATGGTCGAGGCTGCTCTGGACGTCCGCTCGGATGGACGCCGCCGGTAATATCAGTCGTAAGGATCATTCTGTCCGTCCAGGTCGCGTTGGGGATCCGGTAGTCCTGCTGTGACTCGGGAGGTGATTTTGGGCTGTCCCTTTCTTGTAATGTCGCTGACCGAATAGACATCAGATACATAGGAGTGGATCATACATAGAGAAGATATGGAGAAAGAGTAGAATTCGGCTCAAGAGCCAATGCTAGGATTACGTGACCCGCCGGCATAACCTCGGCGAGACTTTTTGGAGCTAGGTCGACGCTGGAAGCTATGGAATTTCCAGCATATGCAACATCTGTACACCTACCAGCCAAGAGCAGCGGCGTATCACAGAAGCAGAGATAGTAGTGTTGTCGACGTAGATAGCGGCGAGGATACCGAGCTGGATGCATGGTACCTCCGGAGAGATTCTGATCGACCGCACGCATACCGCCGCAAGGCCACGCGAGGGTGAGAGCCTATGGTTACCCCGATGATGCGCCTTGATTGTTGCAGTCGCCTGTATTGGGTCGTACTATATAATGGTGGAGCGGCCGAGCATGATTCACGTTCTCTCTTCTCCCTCTTCTTCCGACTTGCTTCATCCATTTGCGCCCTTGACACTCAGCGCACTCTAGACTTCCCAAGCACATTCCTGCTATTCCCCTCCTCCTTGACAGCCCCCCCTCATCCCACAAAATGTCCCCTCAGACAAACGGCTCCGCCAGCGATAGTGAGTCGAGCTCACCATCTATCCCCAGCACGCGAGTTTGAAGCTGACCATTAGGCGAGCGCAATTGGTGGAGACAAGCTTGTGTCTACCAAATCTACCCACGATCCTTCTATGATGCCAATGGCGACGGTATTGGAGACTTGAAGGGGATCACCGAGAAGGTTCCCTACCTCGTCGAGCTGGGTGTGGACGCCGTGTGGTTGAGCCCCTTCTACCCCTCAGCGCTCAAAGATGGTGGCTGTGAGTCTTTCGCACAGACTAGATCCTAGATCTCGGCTAATACCATCAGACGATGTTGCAGACTACAGAGATGTCGACCCCAAAATCGGTACCCTGGCCGACTTTGACGAGATGATGGCTGCTCTCAAAGCCAAGAACATCAAGGTTATCGTGGATATCGTGCCAAACCACTCGAGCGACGATCACGTCTGGTTCCAGGAGGCGCTCAAGAGTGAGAAGGGAAGCAATGCGAGGGAGAGGTACATCTTCAGTGATGGTAAGTATTCTCCTCATGCTCTACAACTTGATCCTGGACCAGGATGCTGATAGTTCAGGCCTCGGTCCCGATAAGTCTCAACCTCCTACCGACTGGCAGAGCATCTTCGCCGGTAGCGCCTGGGAACCAGTGGGCGATGGTCAGTTCTATCTCCACATGTTCGACACTTCTCAGCCCGACTTCAATTGGGAGCACCCCGAGGTTCGGGAGGACTTCCTCAAGACACTCCGTTTCTGGGCAGACAGGGGCGTCTCGGGCTACCGTGTCGATGTCGCCCATGGTCTCGCCAAAGATCTCGACTTCCCCAACGTCATGAACCACAAGGAGCAGCACACACTCAACGTCCAGAAGCTACAGAATGGGATGGCGAGTAAAATCCACCCTCTTTGGGATCGGGACGAGGTGCACAACATCTACAAGGAGTGGCGGAAGGTGTTCAATGAGTATGACCCGCCTTTGACGTAAGTTCAGATTTGTGAAGCTTTGCCATTTTCCTCGTTGAATATCGACGCTGATGAACACAGCGCCGTCGCTGAGGCTTGGGTCGCTTCTGACCGCAAACACCTCTACGCGTCCTCTGAGGGTCTTGGCCAAACCTTCTCGTTCGACATGCTCCTCTGCGACTTCAAGCAGGCTCAATTCAAGGACAAAATCGACATCAGCATGGCAGATGGCAAATCTACTGGCAGTTCGACGACATGGGTGTTCTCAAACCACGATGTGAGTTACCTCTACTGCGGCTTGGATCAACGCTGACGTACAGGTTGTTCGTCACGCCACTCGTTACGGTCTTCCCAAAGCTGTCAACACCGACGGCGACTTTGGCCTGGTCCAATTCTGCCCCGAGTGGCTTCGGTCCGGCGGCACTGAGCCTCACAATGATGAGGAGCTGGGTCTTGCGCGGGCTAGAGCGGCGACATTGATGATGCTCGCCCTCCCTGGATCGGCCTATCTCTACCAGTATGTCTATCTTCTAGCAATGAAGAGTCCATGCTGATCGGACAGGGGAGAAGAGCTCGGTCTTCAAGAAGTTGCAGTCATCGAAGAACGCCAAGACCCCACCTTCTTCCGCACCAACGGTGGAGAGATCGGTCGAGATGGCTGTCGAGTCCCCATCCCATGGACTAAAGACGGCACCAACTTCGGCTTCGGAAACGGCGCTCCTGCCCACTTAGCCCAGCCCGAGTGGTTTGGCCAGTTCGCCGTCGAGAATTTGCAAGGCAAAGAGGGATCTACGCTTACCATGTACCAAAAGGCGCTCAAGCTGCGGAAAGAGTTGCAGACCAAGGAGGATATGGAGTGGGTCAGCGAGGACGGGGGCGCGTCGCGAGATATCCTGCACTTCAAGCGGGACGGTGGATGGGAGGTGATTATGAACTTTGAGGGTCAGGGCGTGGAGGTGCCCGAGGGAGCCGAGGTCCTTATTGCGAGTGGAGATTTGAACGGCAAGGAGATTCCCAGGAACACCACGGTTTGGTTCAGGAAGTGAAATGTGATTGTTTCTGGTAGAATAGTATAAATGGACACTTGAAATGCAGATGTTTGGCTCTACTACGGTCTGATTGGATAGCTAGAGTTGTCGAGGTCTACAGGGACGTACAACCATTAGTCAACTCCTCATTCCTCCGTTGCCACGTTTCACGCACGGAACCTCAGTTTCATATTAAGGTTCCGGCCCCGGCGGTGTGTGTGCTTCGCTTGGACGCTTTCACTCACAGACCTCCTTTGACTATCCTTTAGCTTGATCCGGAAATGACAACGTCAGCTGCTGCCGCTAACAGTATCCAAGCTAGGCGGAGGCGGCGACGACGATGGTCAAAGCGGTGTTGGCAAAGGGGATGTCCCCAAGACTGAGACGAGTCGAAGGCCTCCGCCTCAACTTGTCTCACATCCTCCCTCATCCCTCATCCCCACCATCATCCGGCCACCAGAGCTATGTCCTCACTACCACTTCCCACCCCCAATGCCCTCTGTCGACCCGCTTCTTTTCCCTCTCCAACCACCCCGAAACCTTCAGTATGGGACATCCCGCACCATCCCTTAACTCCAACATCATCCCTTCCTTCACACATCACGCGTAGCCGACCCTCTTCACAGCCTACCCGGTCCGCCACTCAATTCCCAAAACTATCTCCTTCGCCCAGTTCGCCCCCAGCCCACCCACACTCCCCACTCGCGCAGCCCCCAAATCAACCAGCGCCATCTTCACCATCACTCAACGTGGCCAATGAGGGGGTTGCCGCATCTGATGGCGAGGGCAAAGGACGTAACATCGTCATCCTCCTCGATGGAACAGGGAAGCAGTTCTCAATGACTAACTCGAATGTCATCAAGACGCTTTCGGTCTTGGAGGCAGACGAGACGCAGCTGCTTTACTATTCCAGCGGCGTGGGCACCATCTTGCCGGATCATGCGAGTACTTGGGGAAGCATGAGGACTGCTGTGGCGGAAGGGATGGATACTGCCCTTGCCTGGTGAGTTTCTTCCACGATAGAATGAGGTCTCGAGAGAGAGAAGGAAGGGGACACAGGAGAAGAGGAAGGGGTCCGAGATCAGTGCCCAAGGAGTCATTCCATTCACCTAAACCCATTCCGTGGCCCTATAACTATCATGTCATAGCAGCTGACAACCAGGAACTTCCAAGACTTCGTCTGCAACGCCTACAAATACCTCATGGACTTCTACCGTGCCGGCGACAAGGTCTACATCTTTGGTTTCTCTCGTGGTGCCTATACTGCTCGCGCCCTAGCAGGGATGATACAGAAGGTCAGACAAAATGATACCGAGCGCTTGGACCTATGCTGATAGTATCTCAGGTCGGACTCCTTGCTCCAGGAAACCACAATCAGATCCCACTGTCAGTTTTAGATCCAGTCAACTTGCACAATGATCAATGCTGACGCTTCAGCGCGTATGAGGTTTACATCCGCCCCAATCAGGTGGCTACTCGAGAGGGTATGAGTGGCGACGAGGAGCTGAGTGTGGTGTATCGGCAGATCTTCGGTATCAGCCGTACAGTCCGAATTGAGTTCCTTGGTCTATGGGTGAGTGTCTTCGCTCCACCGGGTGTGAATGGGATCGAAGGGGCGGTGGAAGTTGAGACGCTTGGTCGACAGCGAGAGGGCTGGGTGGAAATTGCGCTGGCGGATGGAGTGGATGTTGCGGCAGGGGGAGGCGTGACCCGCATTGATTTTGACTGGGTTTCGAGGCTGAACAACACAGGACACCGTGTCTAGTTTAGGCGGTATCACTCTCCCTCGTAAGTCAAGTCACCTTCTCTTTGTTTGGAGCTCATCGCCAGGGCTGCCCTACGCGGGCAATGTGAAATCAGTCAAATTCTTCCGACAGGCACTAGCGCTAGACGAGCGCCGAGCCCGCTTTGCACCCGAGTACCGCCGTCTCGACCCAGCCGAAATCAGCGCGGATCCAGGGGAATGCAAAGCTGCCTGTATCTCAGCACAGGACGCGCACGATATGCTCCACTCCCCCTCATCCAGCGCAACGGATAAGGTGCAGGCAAGGCAGAGGTTGGAGGATATGTTGAATCAGACGTACCCCGATATTGGCCGGGCGAGGGTCTTGGCGGATGAGGGAAAGATGGAGACGCGGTATTTGAGGAAGAATGTCGAGTGTTGGTTTATGGGGTGTCATAGTGATGTGGGCGGCGGGAACGATTTGAATGGGGCGAATAGTTTGTCGAACATACCATTCAGGTCAGCTCTCCTTCAGCTGCCCCCTCATGTTTGCCGTCAGATCAAATTGCTGACCTCACAGATGGATGCTCCGAGAAGCAGTTCTTTGCGGTCTCAAGCTCGAAGCGGTTGGTGTATGCCTCCAACCCGCCATCTACCTTCATCCCGCGGTCGTCAACTCCGGTCTCATCCCAGCCGAGCTCATCCAAATCCTCAAAGAAGAGCTCCGAGGCGAGACGGTCGAGTTTGAAACAGAGAACACGGTTCGGTCTCTCGTCGATCAGCATCTTCCTCATGGCCGCTTGGTCGAGATCCTCAACTTGGCGACGGCGTACGACTCAGGCATGATGTCACGCGACGCCATGAGCGATGCCGAGCGGAGCAAAGCCGCAGAGGTTGATCGTGCGCGGGCTAGCGAGGATTCCAATCCTGGGCCCGATCCCCGAGGGCTACCGATTGGGCCTGATGGGCTTATGCTGGGCACTGAGAGCTTGAAGGGGATCTGGTGGGTGCTTGAGGGTTTGATACTTCAGACAAGGACATATACGGGAGGTGAAGGCGAAGGGAAGGATATCTGGCGGTAAGTTCTGTCAGCTTGAAGTTGAAGATCAGGGCTGACATGTTCAGCGCGAATCTAGGTCGACCTCGACAAATGGCTACGGGTCAGTACATCCATCGCTCGGTTCAGAAGCGACTGCGATATGAACATCCGCTAGACCAGGAGAAGGAAGAGAAGAAGATTGTCAAGTGGTGGAAGAGGGTCACAACCAAGGCGAAGCAGCTGGTCACAAGGTCGAAAGGGGTCAAGGCGGCAAGTCTCGCTGAGTCTGCTGGAGAAGCAGTGGGAACGGGGTATGATGGACCCAAGGCGGAGCTACCGACCGAGTGGGATCTCAGTTGGGATGACCTGAGGTTGGGGGTGAAGGGCGAGGTGATCTGGGAGGAGTGAGTTCGCGGGGACTTGGATCGGTCCGGAAGGGGGAGAATCCAATGTTGGGGATATGACACAATCGACCGACCGACCTATCTATCTACCTACCTATCTACCTATCTACCTATCTACCTACCTACCTACCTACCTACCTACCTACCTACCTACCTACCTACCTACCTACCTACCTATGATGAAGCTCGATATGGGAATCTAAATCCATGATTCCAATGTGATAGGAGATTGTTGTCACCATGTTGTACCCCCTGTTACACACCAATGTGTGTATGTTGATGAACTGAAGTTACGAAGAGTACCCGACCGTTGCCTTCTCAGGCCGAGGGCCAAGGAAGGTCTCGAACCCCCCCCCGTGCCTGACTCAAGTCTCGAACCCCCCCCTCCCTGATTACGTCATGCATAGACTTGCCCCTTCGGGAC
>BCKK01000001.1:2594107-2728575 GCA_001600615.1 Dioszegia crocea
AAAGTCCCGAAGGGGCAAGTCTATGCATGACGTAATCAGGGAGGGGGGGGTTCGAGACTTGAGTCAGGCACGGGGGGGGGTTCGAGACCTTCCTTGGCCGAGGGCACTGGGAAGGCAAGCCGAGTTGGCCGAGCATACTACGGCCGAGCGAAGTCGATCGACCTTCAGATCTGAGGAATGTGGATGCGGATTGCCGAAAGGGGAAGATCTTACTAGTAAGATGTGACTAACTACCCTTATCTGAGACGTGCTTGCTTACTAATAGCGGGTTTAATAATAGATAGCCGTGATTCATAGGCGGAGATCGGAGACCGAGGCCCGGCGCATCTTGATCTTCCCCTTCACCGCAGCTAGTAGAAAGACCCACCTTTACCCCTGCTGGTCATGCATTGATCAGCCGTTCCTCCCGGTTGCGCACATATATCGTCATCCTTCAGTTTATACCCTTCCTTTGAATATACCCTCGGCCATCCTTCCTTTGCTTGTCAATCAAAACATCAGGCCGGACCGAAATCACGAAGCAGTCTCTTGTCCATAAAAGTACCCGCAGACTCGTTCTGTAACCGACTATCCCTCCACGTACCCTCAGACTCCCCTTCTTCTCGCTACATCATGTCCAGCTCTCACACTTCCCCTCCATCCGTACCCCCTACACAGACCCACAACCACAACGGTGTCCTAGTCTCTGAGCTCGCCGAGAAGGATAGAGCCTCCTCACAATTCCCAGAGGCGTCCAAAGCGGACAACACCCAACCAGGCGCTGAAGCTATCGCTCCTACGGTCAACGGCAGCAACAACAGCCAGCATGATTCCTCCACCACCATCACCACACCCCCTCCCGCCGGCCGTCCCAAACTCGATAAATACGCCTACGGATTCTTTGATCCCCAAATGGCGCCATTTCGGAAGATCGTTTTCAAAATCATCGGCGGGGGAGCTATGGTGACCATCATTGTCATGTGGCTTGCTCTGCCCATGTACTGGGGTAGTCTGTGGTTGTCAAATGTGTACACCAACAACCTGACGGTGCGGGTAGTCGACTATGACGGAGGAGCAATAGGGACGGGCGTAGTACAGGGGTTAATGGAGCGCACGGCGCAGCTAGGATACTTCACCAATCCAGCGTCACAATGGCCCTCTGCGCAGGGCCTGATCGACTCTCTGTTGGAGGAAGAGTCATGGGCCGTCATCACGATAAATTCAGGTGCGACGGCGGCTCTGCTCACTGCGAGGCAGAACGGGCTGGCGGCGTATAACGGGAGTCAGGCGGTTACGGTGTACTACGCTCAAGCGAGGAATGAGCTTGCCGTCAACAGCTATCTGTCGCCACTTATCCAACAGGCGCTTGGGGAGATCACTGGGAGACTGAGCGCTCAATCGGCTGCGCAGTAGTAAGTTTTGCCTTGCCAATCACGGGGATGAGAAGCTAATCCCGTTTTCAGCCTCAGTGTCAATAGTGGCAATGCAACAGCCATCAACCTCCTTGCCCGAGCTCCCCAGACTATCTCCAACTGCATCTTCTACACGCTCGATAACCTCCGGCCGTACAACCAGCCAGTTGCCAATGCCATCACTCTCGTCGGATTGATCTACATGCTCATTTTCTCATTCATCATCGCCATGATGGGTATGGGAGCGAGAGATCTCATGTAAGTCTTGCTCGTCATGATCAATCTTCGATGCTGACATTTCAGCGCACCCTACTTGACCACCAAGGCATACATTACCTACCGTCTCGCTGTCCCCTTACTCCTCTACATGCCCATTGCCCTGCTCTTCGCCATGGTCAACTTGCCATTCAAAATCCACTTTGACGCGCACTACACGTACGCCGGCGGTTTCTTCCTTTGGGCGTTCTCGACCTACCTCGGCATGTGCGCCCTAGGCTTCGCTGTTGAATTCGCATTGACTGTCATTGGACCGAAATTTATCGGTTTCTTCCTCGTCTGCTGGATTATCGTCAATGTTTCGTATGTCCACTCCTTCCCTTACTATAATATAACGCTGACCCTTCCAGGATAGTAGCCCTCCCCCACGAGCTACAACCATGGATATTCCGATATGGTCCCGGTATGCCATTCTACAACCTGAATCGCACAGTTCGCACAATCATCTTCAATACCAAGAATGATATTGCACAGAACCTCGGCATCCTCCTGGCGTGGACCGTCCTCAGTCTCATCACCGTGTCACTGGCAACGTGGTTACAGAGACGGAAGGCGGTGAACCTACATCGGATGGCAAAGGGGGAAGAGGAGAGATTGAGCGTGGGCAAGGAGAGGTCCGAATCTCACTAGGTAGAGGAAGGGTGCCGTTGTGCAGGATCGAGGATAGATGGGAGCGTATTCGCTTGAGCATTGGAATGATTATCTACGAGCCTATAATCCATGTGTACAGTCTGCGGACTAATGTATAATTAGTAGATGACGAGGTCTGCTTCATACGTTCGCATGTGCGTTATGTCTCAGAGATTCTCAGTCTCCCGCTCGACCTCCCTGACTACCTCCTCGCGCATGCGGCGGACGTCCTTCTTACCGTCCACAGTGATGGCGTCGGCAGCAAGGAGATGCTGGAGAAGCTTGTGTGGAGAGCAGGGAGGGTTTGATCGCATCTTCGGACGATCAAGAACTATAAAAGATACAAATGTCTATGTTTGCAATTAATGTCAAAGCTGAACAGGGTAATGTAGGGTATAACCAAAAGATGCTGGGTATCAATCATGAAAGGTCGTGACTGCGAGAGATGTGAGAAGGAGTTGGCCATCACAATTCGCCACCGCCTCCTCCGAATCCACCACGCCTCTCACCTCCTCCAAAGCCTCCACGCCTCTCACCTCCCCCAAACCCTCCACGTCGTTCACCTCCGCCGAACCCGCCGCGCCGTTCACCTCCACCTCCGCCGAACCCACCCCTGCGCTCGCCGCCATCTCTGTTACCGCCGAATCCACCACCTCGACCTCCGCTGAAGCCACCTTCACGAGCGCCACCAAATCCACCACCGCCACCGCCAAATCCGCCCCTGCCACCTCCCTCTCGTGGAGCGAATCCGCCCCCGCCTTCTCGATCACCGCCACCCCGAGAGAATCCACCGCCGCCAAAGCCGCCTCCGCCCCCTTCGCTGCGTCCCTGATAACCGCCACCACCGCCGAACCCACCACCGCCGCCTTCTCTTCCGCCGAAACCGCCACCTCGACCTCCTCCGCGGCCACCACCAAAGCCTCCACCCCGCCCGCCCCTGCCACCAAAGCCACCACGGCCACCACCGCCTCCGCGATCAGTCAAGCCCATCTTCGCCAGCATGTTGGGACTGACATATGGCCTGTCGAGCAGACCACCAGCGTTGACCGCCCAGTCCTTGATCTCCTCCACCAACCTCCCTGCACCCACATTCAGCTGCTCTTTCCGCCCTGCATAGTAACCAAGTAGAGAAGTAAAGACTTCGTTGACTGCCTCGGGGTCGAGAGTGGGCAAGAAATCCTTGATGGTTTTATCGATAGTCTCCATCGTCGCTTTGTACTCATCCGAAGCGACTTCGCCAAGTGCAGAGTTGAGGGATTCGGGTGTGTTGTCGGTAATGGGGACAGATCGCATACCGTTCAAGAACCCAGTTTCGAACGGCAGGAGGACCAGATCACCTCGCCCGCCGGATTTCCCAGCTCGACCCGTTCGGCCCACTCGGTGGATGTACTGCTCGGGAGTAGTGGGAACACCGACCTGAATGACGCGGGTGACTCCGGGATAGTCGACGCCTCGAGCGGAAACATCGGAAGTGACTAGGACGGAGGGTTTCGTATCACGCCTGAATCGTTCCGAGGCGCGGCTCCGCCTTTCCTGGGAGAGCTGACTGTGGATCTCGCGCACTTCCGCCGAACGAGGAAGGAGTTGCTTGAGCTCGCGGAGGATGGTAGCCATGAGCATGGTCATTTTGGTGGTGGCAAGGAAAAGGATGATTTTACTATCGGGTTTTGTGAGTTGGTCATGTGCGATGAGTCGGATGACATGGGCGAGTTGTTGATCGGCAGGGACAGTGGAGTAGAATTGGGGAATGTGGAGGTGGACATTCGACTCGTTTTTGGGTACGCAGTCGATCATGAGGTGGTTGGGTTTAAGGGATGCGCGGGCGATTTGCGCAATAGCAGGGGAGACCGTAGCGGAGAAGAGGAATGTTTGGCGGGATTTAGGAAGGTGGGAGATGATATCTCCGAGCTCCTTCTTGAACCCCATCTCCAGCAGCGTATCCGCCTCATCCAGAATCAACATATCCGCCTTCTCCACCGCCTCACGGACGATTGGCTCGGTAAGCATATCGTTCATCCGACCCGGAGTGGCAACAACGATGTCTTTACGTCCTCGCCGCCAGTTCCCGAGTTGTCCTCGCCTAGACTCGCCGCCGACGAGGAGATGGACGTTCATGTCCTTGTTCCAGGTACAGACTTTGAGCGCCTCGTTTGCGATCTGGGTGGCAAGTTCTCGAGTTGGGGAGATGATGAGTGCACCGACTTGCGAACGGGCGATGTCCCGGTAGACCTGACCCTGCTCAGATTTGGAAAGGGGCTCGCCATCGGGACCAGGTGCCGAGCTCAGAAGGTCCAATTTGGAAATCCGAGCATCGATTGCTGGAATTAGGAAGGCCTGTCAGGTCAGCCACATAATTGATATGAGTAGACATCTAAACGCACCAGTGTCTTTCCGGTACCCGTCTTAGCCTTGACTAGCAAGTCCGACCGCCCTGCACCCTTCTCCGCCTGCTCTGCGTCCTCTCCCCGCGCCTCCACCTCTTCCCGTGCCTGCCCCTTCAACTTGCTCGCCGTCAACCCGGGCATCAGAGCCAGGACTCGCTTCTGCACTTCGGACATCGACTCCAACTTGAAAGGCCGGACGGTGAGGGCTTTCAGGGTGTCATAGTTGATCCTGCCCTTCAGAGTGGCGAACGACACGCCGGCAGGCTTATCGCCTGCTAGCTCGTTCTCCCCGCTGGCATGCTCTGAACTGGAAGGGGTGGATGGAGGGTTGGATCGGCTTGATTGTGGTGATGATGAGAATTCTGAAGCTGCCGATGAGGCTTCAGATGCCTGGGCCGACACGGGCTCCAGACCAAAGAACTCGTCCGCCTCTACTTCGGGTTCGACCTCTTTGACAGCTGTGGCAGCATATCCACGGCCAGACGAAAGGAATCGCAGGGCTAGATATCAGCCTGATTTCTTGAATGACGCCGTGAAAATTCTCACCTGAGGGACGAGCGAGAACATTTTGCCTTGGAAGAATGGCTGATCGGGCCAACGGTCGGGAAGTGAGGACATTCCTCGTTGCGACAGTCCTTGCCGCCGCTGCTAACAGAGACGACCTTGTGAATGCTAGTCTGGGTAGCATCTTATGTGTGTATAGTGATGGTAGATGGCTCATCTATACATGGCATCGATGCCTTGCCAGCGAAAAATTCCGATGCGCGGACATCTCCGCTGGACTCACGTGACTTCAGGCACGGATTATGTAATACGCCTCCACCTCGCTTTGTCGGAATTTCAAAACGTTAACCGGTCGTTCATACTTCACACTCCTCAGTAGGCTTTGTCACCTACCACCCACCATGCTCCTCCCACGACCAGCCAGGATCATTAGGCAATGTCCACAGCTCCTGCGTTCAGTAGCTGCGCAGCCGTTCATCGCTTCTCGAGCTGTCCGCAGAGCTCACTCTCAAGAGGTGGACCGATCGTACGAGCCTTACATGAACGACATGTCCATGGGCTCCTCTCGCCAGCGGCCTATACATGCGTCGGTTCAGAACGAAGAGGTACTGCTGTCGGAGGATACATCTTATGAGCTCGGTGTCGCTTCGTCCTCTTCATTTCCTGGTGCTGCCCAGGGAGCAGAATACGACGACGAATCCGGTGGTCGTGATGAAAGGAGGGCACCAGCGACTGTTCTGGGTACGAAGAGGCTGGGGCTTGTGATACTCCCCGAGCTTCTATCCAATGCTATACAGCAAGAGATCAACTGTAGGTTGAGCTTGAATAACAAGCACGGATGAAGCTGAGACCCAGCGTCCGACCCACACGAAATCCGCCGCTCTTTCCTTCAGCTCAACCCTACTACTCGTACACCCATCAGAGGCAAGGAAGGCGAGAGATTCCGTGCTACCTCTGCTGCAGCTCTAGCGAAAGCTGCAGCTTTTCTACCGGGAGAGTACGCTGCCGTGCGCAACATCTACACCGAGATGCGTCGACGACTGGGCGAGGATTGGCTACCAGAGGGATCGATATTGGAAGTCACGGGCAGTGTTGGAGCTGGACTATGGGCAATGGCGGACGCGCATGATCTCCTCGAGCCGGTGACTATTGGAGATGGAAGGAGTCATGGAAGGAAATATCAGTTTTCTCACGCGAGTCGGAGCGGTCTGGAGCTGGCTGAACGTTTGGGTCAAAGTGAGTCACAGTGGCGTTTAGCAATCTCAGGGTTTCCCCAGCACCCCCAGCACGGGTCTAGATATGATGTCCGACCTTCTCCTGATCATCTCAGGTATGCCGACAGGAGCTCTTGATGTGACTTACCAGCGTCAACCCAGCCACTCTGCAGAGACCGTAAGTTCCGAAACCCTTACAATCGACCACTCATACTTACATGCAGACCCCCGCTCTTGTCATTTCCACCTTCCACCTTTCCACCATCCCCTCCACCTCCGCCCAACATACGCACCTGCGGCAACTGCTCGCTCATGACTCACCCTATCTCATCATCATCGACCGCAATACCGCATCGGGCTGGGAAGCGATGTCCTCCGCACGCGATTTCGTTCTCGCCCAATCTACGCCCGAAATTCCCCTTCATATCGTCGCTCCCTGTCCTCACGAATCTACATGCCCGATGCTTGGCAGTCGGGAAAGCTGCTCATTCAGCCAACGCCTGCAAAGACCAAGTTTCGTACGGAAGACGAAGCACGCCAAGAAGGGCGAGGAAGATATGGGATATTCATACCTCGTCATTGCTCGAGGGACGAGACCGACCGCAGCAAGCGGGTCAGGTCAGCCTATGAGTGGCCTGGAGGGCGGTGTGGCTCGAGAACAGGCGAGGAAAGAGAAGGAGAAGACACAGGGGCGAGTCGTTTTGCACGAAGTGGAGGGTGGAGGATTTGAGATGGTCTCGCTTGTCGAACAAGTCGAAGGCGAAGATGGTGTTCTCTCCCCTCCATCAACCAATAAGGACGAGTTCGAGCCTTCGTCAGGGGAGGATGGGACAGGAGCACCAGCATCGATGTCCGAGCAGGGCGAACCCTCGAATACATCAGCGGACGACGAGATCAACATCGATGCGTTGAGAAGAGAAGCGTACGAATGGCCCAGGCTGGTCGTACCGCCCATCAAGCGCAGTGGGCACGTCATTGTGGATGTCTGCAGCTCTTCCGGTATGTTCTTTCCCCCATATCACGGATCAAGACGAATCATCCTGCCGGATTACATGCTGAGACCCACAGGCCAATTACAACGCATGACATTTACAAAGTCTCACTCCAAGCAGGCATATCACGATGCGCGTAAATCATCATGGGGCGACCTCTTCCCGCACAGTCCGAAGGGCAAGCAGATTGTTCGAGATCGCGGAATTCGCCGTCTTTCTCCGATGACGGCGGACCTTGCAACTCCTGAATTCGAGCGCGACGACGATACTGCGGGATGGCCAACCGCGGAGCTTGCTCAGGATGGTGAGGACTTTGTTGGCGAGGCAAGTCTGGGCGAGACCTCGGCGTCTGGGGCGAACACGATGTCTTGGGAGTTTGGGTCTGAGGGATCAAAGCGGGGAGCAAAGAGGGACAAAACTCCGACTGGACGGGCATCCAGGAAGAGGTCGATACATACTTCTGCTGTCAGCAGGAGTGTCCACCCAGATCCCGAACCTGCCACATCCACGCCCGGTAAGCCAATTCGCTTTTCGTCTGCGCATCCTGCTGATCTGCCAGCCGCTCCTCCACGCGCCAAAGTCACGATTAATGAACTCTACCGCTTACGATCCTCCTCCACCCCAATCACCTGTCTGACGGCATACGATTACCCCACCGCCCTCCTATCTCAGAACGCCGCCGTCGATATGGTTCTCATCGGTGACTCACTTGCCCAAGTGGCTCTCGGCCACATTTCCACAACCAGCATCACACTGGATGAGATGATCCACCATGCTGCTGCCGTCACACGCGGTGCGAAAACCCCCTTCGTCTTTGCCGATTTGCCCTTCGGGAGTTTCGAAGAGTCGGTAGAGCACGGTGTCCGAAGTGTCGTCCGGATGGTGAAGAAGACTGGGATTGACGGCGTGAAGATTGAAGGCGGGCGTGAAATCATACCCCTCGTTCGGAAATTGACCGAAATGGGAATCGCGGTGATGCCGCACATCGGTCTTCAACCTCAGAGAGCCACGAGCTTGTCTGGATATCTCGTCCAGGGCCGATCGGCAGAGGGCGCCTTAGAACTGTACGAGACTGCCAGGCTCCTCAAGGCCGCTGGAGCATTTGCATTCTTGCTTGAAGCAATCCCACACACTCTTGCTCGACACATTACGGAATCATTGGAAATCCTTACGATTGGGATTGGGGCCGGGCCGGGCACAGATGGGCAGGTGTTGGTCATTACCGATGTGCTGGGGACGTATGCGGGTCCAGGAGCGTGGAAGGCCAAGTTTGTCAGGCATTTCGGGGACGCAGGGGCGGTTAGTAGAGGTGCGGTGGAGAGTTTCGTAAAGGAAGTGAAGGGTGGAGGGTTCCCGGAGGTCGGGAAGGAGACTTATGCGATGAAGAAGGAGGAGTGGGCGAAGTTCTTGAAACTGAGCAAGACGGGGGAGGAAGGGGTGTAGTGAAAACACGGCCTAGCAGGTTGTACCTTCATTTTTTTGCACACATACATCTCTCGGCACATGCTCATAATGCATGCACCGTGTGCGGCCGATACGCGTCAATACTCCAGGATATGCATATTCTTCATCACCGAGAGATGAGATGTCGCCCTGGCGCCCGAGAGCTACATCTGATGTCAGATCAGCCATAGCCCATTGAATGATGCCGAATCCCAGTTGCCAAAGGCGCAAAGACCAGACTTCGTGCGATAAGCCAGTCACGGCTCACTCACTGATTGCAGATACGCAACACTCAACTTGCGAACCCGAGCCGCCCAGAGCACCACGCTGGCGCTCATTCATCGCCAACCCCTCAGGATATCCTCATCTAGGATTTCCTCGGCCTTGCCCTTGACCGCCTTCAGCCATTCCCGCATCCCCATCACCTCCAGTCCCTGATACTCCGTGCTCACTCCAGCCCTTCTAAGTCTCACTCTCAATCCCTTCTCGAACCTTTCCTGCATTTCCTCCTCTGCCGCTTGTGGCATCCCCACTTGGTCTCCCTCGAGCATCCCAAAGTTCACAAAAGTGACACTGCCAACTCTTGCCTTCCTCTCCTCCGATCCCAGCGTTCGCATCACCACCATTCTCTGACTCAGAGACGTGGTGAGTGCATGCAAGTAACCCGGCGCATAGTCTGGATGATAGTCCATCGTCATCGCCATACTTCCGTGTGGCTTTGGGTCTATCGGAGGGAAGCGGATGCCCGGACGAGGAGTTTGAAGGATGAATGTGATGTTCACCGACAGGGCTTGCAGCACGTTGATGTCGAAACAAGCGCTGTCGAGTGCCCGGATCAGGCAATCGAGGATGAAGGGTAGACCGTGATTCATGCTGAGCATATCGCTGTCGCCAGGCATAGCGCCAAGAGTGATGACGACAATGATCTCTTCGAGAGTGTCGAAGTGTGATAAGGAGAGGTCGGCAATGGGGGATGAGTCCTGATGAAAACCGGCACCGTGAAGGACCAGACGTCGAGGTCGCAGCGCTTCCCAAAGACTGCCAGCTGTAGTATCAGGCACCCAATGACCAGAGGGACGGCTGTAGGGTGATAGACGCCGGTGAGAGCTGGTGTCTAGTCGCAGCCGGAGCTGGCTACAGGGTGTGGGGGTGGGGAAGATGATAGTGGGCGGCGGGATTGAGGGAATGGGGGAAGTGGCGACCGGTTCGGTATCGTGTAGTAAGGCTTCGAACATGCCTGGGAGATTGCTGGCAGGTGATTCTACAGAATTTTCGGTCGTGGAGATTTGTGTTGGACGTGGGGGATAGATGTCCACCGTCCTGGTCAACGCCAAGAAGCTACGCTTGAGCGTCGACGTTGATGATGAAACATCTTTTCTCCCGTCCGTCTCTTGTTCTTCTAAAACCCCATCCAGCAGTTCAGAAGATAGGTAAGTATCGAGTAGAAGGTTGCTATTGGGTGTGACGACAGCGTTGGTGTAGAGCCGGGCAACAGTGATGCGGCAGAGTAGCTTCGATACGCGGAGGAGGGTGGATAGCGTGTGGGTGTCCGTGCTGTGCACGTATGAGAGTATATGCTCGAGGACTTCGCCAGGCACCTCGTAGCTGGGCTTGACAGCTGCTAGGTCCGACATCGAGGCTGGAGGTCTTCCGGGATGATGGATTGATAGATGGCTGAGTGACGGTGGACGAGGCGACAAGCCCAGGTGGCGATGGCGATGTCATTTCCAGGCACAAGGAATGTAGGCTTGCACCAACCCGCACCGTTCGACTGAGGTCAGTCGTGTCTAGCTGCAAGAAGCGCGCGGACTGGGTCGGGCCTACAAGGAATGTAGGCTCAATCAAAGTCTATGTAGATCCCGGAATCCGTTCAGCGAGAGGCTTGGTATGAGCCTACAAGGAATGTGCCAGAATACCAACCTCAAGACGATGGAAGCGTGACCCTCACCCTCTGGCAATCGTCTAGCAGTCTGTACTTCATAGTGCGCCTGGCAGGGTCCTGCGCCAACGTGCAGCTAGTGTCATCATCTTGTGGTATCGGACTTGTGAACTCAAGACACAAGCACACATGGGGACCCGCGACCAACCACCTCTTCGTTTAACCAAATCACATCACGTATGTCAAGCTATTTAGATTAGCTTAGTCGGGATATCTGCTAGGATCTCGACAAAATGATAACTCACCTTGACAACATGGAGCTCAGCAGTCACCCCATCCTCATATCCAGCCATCCAAGATCTTCTGATCCAGAACCATGTCGCCCTTCTCCTTCCGCTTCGCGAGCCACGACCTCATTCCTTCTGCTGTGACCCAATCACCAAAAACTTCCAACGCCTGCCCCTCCTCTCCGCTCTGCTCATTATAAAGCCGCATGGCCAGCGCCAAACCCCTCACGAAGATTGACTGCATCTCCCCCGCTCCCACCTGTCCCGGCAAGCTCAGTTGTGCCCCATCCAGCGCACCAAAGTTCACGAATGTGAAAGTGCCAATCTTGCTACCTCCGCTGCGTCCTGTCCCCTTCAGTGCTCTCTCGGATGGTGCAGAGTCCGTCAGGATCTTGCCTAGCGCTTTGACTAGCCCATAGAGATATCCCGGCGCTTCGTGAGGATGCGCGGGTATTCTCGGCGGCCAAGTCTCCAGCACTTTGCCGCCCATTTCGAAACGGCTAGTCGGCAGGTCGGTCTGAAGAATGAGAGTGATGTCGACTGGAGTGGGAGGGGTGTCGCAATGAGCCGGGGTCAGAGGGAGTAGGCTATAAACGCCAAGCGCTAGCATTACGTCGTTGAGGATATCGACGATGCCGCTTGGGGAAGTCATGCGGTTGTTGGGAAGGATGATGATGATTTCGCTGACATCTCGGAGAAGGGCCGCCGGGACTCCGCTCTTCTTCCGGGAGGACGGCCCTTCGATTACGAGCTGGCGAGGGCGAAGGATGGAGAGAAGGGCAGGGGGGAGACCAAGGACGGTATTGCCCGATAAGGACAAGGGGTAGAGGCGGGTTACATAGTGGTCTAGGTGGAGGTGTAGCCGATTACAATGGATCAAGAAGTGTAAGGGAGATGAGACGGAGGATAATCTCGTACGATCTGGTGTTGAGATCGAAGATGAGATATGGCTGTCAACACCATCTCCCGATGAACTGGTTCGAGTCCTCAGGAGAGCGCCTTCCGGATATACATCGATGCGCTTGACAAGCGACAGGTACCACTGCTTTAGGGTAAGACCCGGAGGTTTAGAACCACCTGCGGTTTCTGATATGTGGGCGACACCAGGCAGGTAGCCCAGCGTTTCTCCGTTGGCGGCCATGGTATTTCCGATACCGGACACGAGGATATCGTATGATAAACCCGTATCGACGAGGAGATCTACAGAAGAGCTTAGTGCTATCTCTTCGTATAGATGGGGAGCGACGACCAAGCAGAAAAGCTTGCTTGCTCGAAGCAACTTCGCGAGTGTTGTGGTGTCTTTCCCGACGAAATCGAGGATCCGACCAAGAATCTCGAGGGGGATCTGAAGCAAGCGCAGGGAAGGAGGAGGACGAGGAGGTGAGTCGAGCATCTGTGGTAGAGTGTTGCTTGGGTTGTTGATGTAGAAGAGAGAAGTGAAGGGTTACTCGTTTTGGCTTTAAGGTTGGCGGTGCACGGAGGCTCCTGGCTCATATGGATAACGGTCTCGTGTCCGACTCCACGATCGACAACGAGGAGTTCCATGGACATCTTTCCAGCACCCCACAAGCAGCAGAACGTACAGAGGCAAACCTGATCGGCACTATAAAAGGTCAGATCCCCAGTGGTGAGATCCAGTCACCGTGGGCAGCGCTCACCTGTTCGTTCGCGCCACTGCGATGGTCATCAACATCCTTTTCTTGTTTTTCCTACGCCGTCCATCCCTGCTCGATGGACTTATCTAATACCGCCAACTCGCCCTTTGACTTCTCCTCCTCGATCCACTCCTTCATTCCCATGAATCTGAGCCACGCCTCTTCCCTATCGGGTATCTCTCCCCGCATTGCTGCCAACTTTCTTATTTGCCAGCGTAGTCCCCTCTCAATTATCTCCTGCAACTCCTCAATAGTCGAATCTGGCAGATCTACTTGATCCCCATCGAAACTGCCAAAGTTGACCTTTCTGAAGGTCCCCAGTGTCCTAGCTCCGGCTACCGCCTGCCAATAAGACGGCAGTGGTATCTCTCCCGACCTCGCCCGGTATGCACTCCGATAATCCACCATCTGGTACGCGATTCTAACGTTCATCGCGTGTAGCCATCCCGGTGCACGATAAGGCTTGTCATCCGCATACCTCGGGTAAACCGCCAGCCTGGGAATTGGATCTAGAGGAGGGAATCGGGGTTGAGAGTTTGGCGTTGTAAGGATAAGTGTAATGTCGACAAGAGGGTGTCCGGATGTATTGACATTATCCGGTCTAGCAGCGACGAGCTCAAAGTCGCAAGCGATGCAGTCTAGAATGTAGGCTATACCAGTGTTGGAAAAGTGTGGCACCTCGGAAAGCCGAGGGGGTGACTTGGGGCTCAAGGTCACGAGGACGTCTCGGACACATGTAAATATATTGCGCGGCAGACCCTCGACTGGGTTCGACGTCTGGTAGATACCAGCGCCGAGGATGACAAGCCGACGGGGGAGAAGACTAGCTAGAAAGTGGAAGAGAGGGATGTCACGAGAGACGTGTGATTCGGGTTGGAGAGGGGAGTGTCGCTCGAAAGTATCTTGTCGGAGGAAGATGCTGAGGACCTCGCACGGGACGATCGGGCGGGGGAGAGTCTCCAACCATTTACCGACAGCGGTCCGGCCCATAGTTCGCGCATAGCGAGATCTGGCAAGACCACGCTTGGCGCCAGATGATAGGATGAAATCACCCGGTGTGTGCGTAGAGGTTGGCCCTGACTTGAGATCAACTGTTCTGATCAGAGACAGGAAGAATCGTTTGAGAGTCGCATGCTCAGCGAACGCATCTGCTGGGAGCAAGCGATCGGCCGCCGGATTGCTGTTGGAGCCGATGTGGGAGCTCCTCGTGAGCGCGTCGGCAGGTAGACCGGTATCGAACAGTAGATCTACCTGAGGCGTGACGATGATATGGCGATATAGGTGTGGTGCGGCAAGCTGACAGAGCAGCTTGGAGACGCGGAGGAGGGTAAAGAGGGTGGGAGGGTCGGCTACACAGGCCACGATGTCGCCCAGGACCTCGGCGGGTAGGAAGAGAGTCTCTGTTTCGACAGGGATGCTCATGATGAGAGCAGGTCGAGGAGAGTCGGAATCTGTCTCGCCGTACTTTCTCTATGGGTGATGGGCGGTGATAGAGGGTTTTGAATGTAGGTTGATGTTTTGGTGCAGAGTGGAGACATTCGCCACCCAAGTAGTGCAGATTCTACAGGGGCCAGGGCCAGTCTGACCGTTCGGCGTTGACTATACTTGTATAATGATCGTCGTTCGCCAAGGTCTCGGACTGGTCCCAGCCGTCAAGATGTTTGACAGCGATGAGTTGCTGATATGGTACATACAACAGATATGTGGAGACAGCAGCATGTCGTTGATTTTGTCCTCTCTTCACCACCCTGAGAAATCCCCAAACCCGCCCTGCTTCCTCTTCTTCTTCTCGCCTCCAAATTCGCGCCCTCCCAGCCCCGGAGGAGCACTTCCACCCACTACCGTCGGTGCCGCCATACCTGGTCCGGCCCCTGGCCCAAGATACTTTCCTACGCCCGCACTCTCCTCTCTCCGACGCTTCTTATCCACCTCTTCCCGTGCCATACCCCGCTCCCCAAGATCCGTGCCCAACCACGTTGTCCGATCTTTATTTCTCTCCGCCTGTCGCTCTTCTCGCTTCTTCAGCGCCTCATCACTCTGGTCCTGCCGCTCGAGCCTCGCCGCAAGCCGCTTTTTGTATTCCTCAAACGGATCAGTGAGTATCTGTACCCCTGTAATCGTGATTGGCTTCACGGGTCGGTCAGTCGTAGGATTTGGCGCTATCTTTTCAATCTTGTCCAGAACGGACTCGCCCCCTACGAGTTTACCAAACACGGTGTGTTTGTTGTCGAGGTGCTCAGCCGCGCGGAAGGTGATGAAGAATTGGGAGGTGTTGGTCCGTGGACCAGAGTTCGCCATTGACTGTTGTCATTAGCAGAATATCAGGCTGAATCGGTTCACTTACAAGTACACCCCTCGCATCGTGCTTGTATGCTCCCTTCTCGCTGTACTCATCTCTGAATGGTTCACCCCAGTAACTTTGACCACCTTTTCCGGTTCCAGTGGGATCACCACCTTGTAGCTAGGCAATCAGCTTATCGTATCTCCACTACCGAGTAACAAGGAATCTCACCATGAAACCAGGAACATGCCGATGGAAAGAAACATCATCATACTTGCCCTGCTTCGCCAGCATGACGAAGTTGTAGACTGTTTTGGGGGCTTTATCTCCATGTAACTCAAAATTCAGACCGCCATAGTTCGTCATGATCGTACAGTATGCTTTAGATTTCACACGTTCTTTTTCTTTCGTTGGGCGTCTGAGTTCATCAAACATGTCTGAATTGTCAGTCAGGGGCAGACGAACAGATATACAGGTTGAGAGACTCACACTCCTCCTCATCCAGTAGCGCCCTCTCATTGCCAATCTGAGGTGTAAGGGCGGTACTAGTCAACGAAGCAGCCGTGCGGCCTGTGCTGAAATTTGTCGAGTTGTCTACAATGTCAGCTTGGTGGTCTCTCCTTAAAACATGCGAACTCACATGCTTGTTGATCGATCTTCCGCTTCGCTATCACGCCAGCCTTCTTTTCTTCAATCTGCGCCGGAGTCGGTATGATTGGCACAACCTGTTCAGATCTCGTCTGGGATCATCAGCTCGTTCTCATTCATCTCATCATATGGCTAAGCTCACCTTCTCCGCCAACATCTTCAGCACCTTTCCAGCTCCTCCGGCCGCGTCAACGTTGATCCCGCGTAATGGGTCTCCTTCTAAATCACCGACTGCGGACATCAGCGAGGTGACTGATAAAGCTGATGGCGTTCATATACTCACCCTCGACCTTCTTGTCCTTCTTGACATAGTCATACTCCCGCAGGTCCCTTGAACCAAGATTCTTCGGATCCTGAATGGTGATGATGTCCTTCCGCTCGAAAGGCTCATCTGAAACCAGATCCCGCCATGTTTTGGACTTGATAGCGAGAAGCTGAAGGGATGCCATGTCGAAGACGTTTCCCTGAGCTTGTCAGCTAATGTACAGGATGGAAGTCATCGTGCAATTCCAGCTCACCGTGTTCTTCAGGAAGACCATGTGGATGTGTGGCGAGAAGACCTTGTAGGTGATCGGGTCGTGCATGTTGCCTTCTGAGTTCTGCAGACGTCAGCTCTGGCACATTTGTCATCGAGTGCAGGTCCCTACAGGTGGTGCAGCAGTATACTAGATCTTGACGAGAGGGAGGACTCACTTTGAAGAAGTTCAGCTTAATGAGCTGACTTGTATCCATCGGTTTCCCGGAAACGGGATCTTCCAATGAGTGTCTATACAGCATTCGAAAGAAAGCACTGTAGCGACTTACTGGTCTTGAACTTCCGAACATAGGGCACGATATTGAGGAGGTCAAAGACATCGGCTCTCGGCGCCTCTCCCTCGACAGTCTCAGCTATGACAGCTACAGGATTCCGGAAGGGCTGTAATGACAGGGCACAAGAGTCGCTAAGAGCATCAGTTGTGATTCAAGGAGCACCGCGAAGCCACTCACAAAGGTAGTCGTTGAATCTCGCTCTTCCCAGACTCGGCTCTCTTGCCGGTCATTCCGGCCGTGTGCGACCCCATCGCGTGCTCCGAGTGGGTCACATACATCTTGTCGGAATTGTGTCCCATCGTGCCGGTTGAACAGTAGTGAATGGGTCCGCCAGGCTGATAGATGTGCGTGAAGAGCAACAGACGAAGCAGGGCAAAAGCAGGGACCGATTTGGAGGTCCAAAACATAGCGAGAAGCAATTTACGTAACGCTGATTAGCGCGCTAGAAATTTCTGCCCACGAAGTACTATGAGATGGACCGAAATCAATCAACTCTTGCAGGTGTTATTCGCAGAGCTACCACATACGCACAATCAGGATGGACGAAGACGACGACTGGCTAGAAGCAGGTCCTTCGAATCAAGGAAGTTTCGCCGATCCTCTCGTCGAGCAGGAGTACCAACGCCTTGCGACGAGGTATTCCGACGTGAGTCCTCGCGATAGATGAGGCGCAGATTGACAGTGCCGTCCCAAGATCCGTGGCTGACGAGTCTCAGGCTGGATATAGAGAAGGAATTACCGAGGGCAAGCTCGCGAAGCTGCAACAGGGCTTCGACAGCTCATTTGCAGAGTCTGTCCCTCCATCCCGTCGTCTGGGTCAACTACGAGGTCAAGCCAACGCGCTTCTAGCCTCTCTTACTCGAGTAAAGACGGCTGCTACGTCGTCCCGCTCCACTGGGTCTAGTACATTGTCGTCGACCGTACCCATCGAGCTCGTCGACCTTGCGCGGGAGCTGGTCCAGGATTTGGCGCGAGTCAAGCGCGTCCAAGTTCTGCCTAGGGACATCGAGAGGGAGAGGCATGAGCTGGAGGAGCATGGTGGGGACGACACCTTCGAGCTGAACCTCACCGAGAGTAGGGAGATGGAAGGACTGGAGGATGCCTTAGGGTCGTTAGGCGGCAAGAATGCAGATGACGTGAACGGACAGAGGGAGGGAGAGTTGTTGGATCACCTCGAGCAGAGACTGCAGCAACTCAAGGCGAAGTTAAGGGCATAACTACATCAAGGTATGTGTCTGATAATCCTACATGAGAAAAGTCCGGGTACAAAGTCCTTAAAATGCTACAGATGCGGGTGAAGAATGCGCCCCGCTGACCAAAATAGAGTCCACCCTCATGCCCCGTCATACCTCCTCTTCCTCCTTCACCTCAACTACTGTTCCCAGTCCACAACGCATCCCCAAACCCTTCGACCGCCCTTTATTCCCTCTCCGCACAGGCGATGTCTGGGTTTCGGGCTGGGAGGAGGAAGAAGCGAAGAGCATTTCCTCAAGCTGCTTCGCCAGCGATATCCGGACGGTCGGTGTATAGGGTCGGAAAGACACAGGGTACCAAGGGGGAAGAAGGATTTGGCCAGGGATTTTGGAGCGCGAATTGCGGAGGCCAGAAGGGGAGGAGGTAAGGGGCAGGGATAGGGATTTGTCTGATCTGTACCTAGGGCAGATCAGCAAACTGTCAGTGCAAGATGAGCAGGAAATGAGCGAAGGCTTCCAACTTACATGAGATGCAAAAGTATCCCGCACCCGACGAAAAGAACGGCCAGAACGGGTAGAGGTACCTGTACTGTCAGCAGGTGTAAGAGCTTCAAATGTAAGAGGAGATTGACATACCGAGTCCATGGCTGAGGAGGATGCGTTCCCTATTTCGCGCAGGGCCGAGTGATGGAAGGGACTCAGGCCGAACATATCAAATGTTGAGGTGAGCGGGAAAGGGCGAAGCTGGGGGAGAGGGTAGAGGTACAGGACACAGTCCAAGTCCAGGATGTCGCGCCTTATATAAGCGAAAAGAGTGATTGGGATGGCGAAGGCGAAGTTGAAGTTGACCGCTGAAGCGAACAATGATGCTTTTGTCGGTTGGAGGGGTTCCGAGAAGGGGAGACGGGAAAACGCAGGTTGTTCGGTCTGATCTGTGTATGTGCAGGAGCGGGAGAGTGAAAGGCTGCGAAAGGGATGAACACGCTCTTCGGTCGGAGCTATATAGTTGAAGATCTTAGCGACGGAGAAAGATTTGCGCCCTGCTGATAGCTGTGCCTGCCACCGGAAAATTCTGAAGACAAGGAGAAAGATAGTGAAATGGGAGATATGGATCGGCCGTATTTGAGCAGGTCTGATCAGATACAATTGTGCCTGTCGTTGTTGGCGAGAATTTGCGACATGTTAAGCTTCGCTACAGGTCGAATTTTTCACTATCTCCATAAGTAAGCTCCATCGCTTCCCATCACCGATTCAATAGTCGACTGCGAATGTTGCATCGAGTGCGACGACATTGGACAAGCACCACATCCGGCAAGAAAGTGTATTTGAAAGTTAGGACTTCCAGATCCAGCCACCTCGGCTCCGGCGGCAGGAACGCCATCTGCCGTAACTTTCAAGCCTCCTTCCGGCCGGCAGGGGCGTGCTTGGACGTTATAGAGCACCCCTGACACTGCTCGGCCTCTCAATTTGGACTGGCTCTTTCTTTGTCTGCTTTAGGCAGTTTTGGGCGATGTCGAAGAGTTCTGACGATATTTCCGGAATACGATATCAGCGATCATCCTGAGGGTGCTAAACCTAACTTCCTCCTATAGCACAGTTCGTATCCGTCCCCACTGTTCTTCCTATTTAGTGTGACTAACCCTGGTGAATAAGATCTAAGAGTCCATCCATCTACAGTGCCCGCCAACTAGAACAAGGGAACAATCTAATCTTCTACTCTCTCATTCACTCTCCGCGTCAATTGAGACCAGACTGCCTCCCAACCTTTCTCGAACTCCTCCTGCGAAAATCTGTCTCTGGCCGACGCTCGAGCTGCCGTCCGCATCCTCACTTGATCCGCCTCGGGTAGTGAGAGAGCTGTATGTATCGCTTGCGCAAATTCGACTGGGGTCGTTGCATGATACCCTGATGCAGGATCAGTGGAAAGGCCGATGAACCCGGAGGATACACTAACCTGTTTGTTCTCCCCCATGAGGAATCACAATGTCCATCTTTGGGCCAGCGGAGGCATGTACTATGGGCACAAGACCCGCGGCCTGGGTGATCAGCAGGTCCTCCTCGGGATGGGTAGCACGATACTCACCATGAACTCAACAACATTGATTCCGAAATGCTCATCCTGCATCGTGTTCAACCCTATGCTCGCGTTGCCCAGTCTATCGACGATTTCAGAATATGGTGCGTTGACGACGAACTCGACATTGTCCTGGTAGATGTGATCAGCTACCACCTCTCTCTTTTGGAACACCGGCTGACCTGTATGCCGAGCTCGATGGCAAGCTTGTTGAGCTTATCCAGTCGAGTCTGATCACCTGCATCTCTCACACCGCCCATAAGCGTCAATGACACCTTGCCCTGACCCTCGCGATATGCGGGGTGAAGCTTAAACAACTCGGCCAAGGCATATAGTTGTTTGGAATGCTCTTTCTCAGGTCTGAAGGAGTCAGCTCTGGCAATTCAACCCACGTCAATGCTCTGATCAGCTCACCGGAACTGCGCAAGAGACACGATCCCCCTTCCCCTGTCGCTCAAATCACTAGCCACAAGACTCTGAACATCACAAGGCGGGTAAACAACCTTGCAGTCCTTCTTGTCCACTTTGTCGCCCCTCTCTACGTTCTTCCGCTCGGTGACTTCGTCCATCAATAAGAGACTCGCAAGTGTGCTCTTTTTGGCGGAAGACAGCAGTGTCTGAATGTGGTTCTGTGTCCAGGTCGAATTGGTCATGATGCTCTCGGCGAAGAGAAGTGAAGTAGCGTAGAGCGCAGTGAAGATGCTGTAGTATCTGATCAACGTCAGTTGTGATTCCGGCCGATACAGCTTCAGTTCTCTTTGACTTACACTAGCTTGACTTGCGAGATGAGCCAGCCCGACCTTCGACCTCCGCTCTCGACACCAGACTCCCTACTCTTCACTCGCCGTACCATATCGGCAGAAACAGTGGGATAGTGCGTATACGCAGCGATGACGATTTCTCCTCCGGCAAAGGCTCGCACGAAGGGGTATGTGAAAGCGTGGCCCATGGTATCTACAGATCAGCCTCTGCCTGACAGTGGAGACGAGTGCTGGAAGGGTTGGGCTTACCAATGAAAATATCTCCCCATAGGCCGTCTTTACCAGCAAGACCCCCCCACGCGAGGCAGACACTGCCAAAGCTTTGACCGAGGAGTGTGAAGAAGCGCCAGTAGTTGTCGCTGATTAAGTATCTCGAGGGAAGAGGTATGAACTTGACGAGCTTGGGGTTGATATCAATTGAGAAGCGGTCCTGTCCACATCAGCCAGTTTCGCGATGCGGTACCACATCAGAGCTCACCTTCGCTTTGGAGAGGATCATCTCCTTGCTCGCGAGCGGATAGTCTCCGGAATAGACAAGGCACACAGCTTCCGGCTGAGTCCTCTGAGTATAGGCAATTGCAGACCAAAGTACTCGCTCGCCACCACCACCGGCGTTACTGATTGTGTCAGCTGCCTCCTGACTCATATACTACATCGCTCTGCTCACCAGTAAGGATGCCAGAAACCGACGACCAACTTCCGCCCAGCTTTGGTAGGCGCTGTCTCCTTCGTCCCTGGTATGACCACATTCTCCTTCAGGCCCAATTCCTCCATCAATTTCTTCCTCTTCTCCGTATTCTTGCTCCTCGCCCGCGCCAGAGCCAGATACGCCACACCTACTCCCAGCAGTGTAGTCACAGGGACGACACTCGCCAAGAGAGTCCAGTTGATGCCGTACTTCTTGAGCGCACCCCACAGGCCCACAAGTGCGATGACGATCGACTTGAAGACTGTGGCGGTGAAGCTGCCCCCGACGACGTACCACAGTCCAACGGTGAACGCGGACCAGAGTACGTCCATGGATATGGAAGCCTGTGCAGGGTTGGTGAAGGCTTGCTTGAAGATCCAATGAGGGTCGCCTTTACCGGGAAAAGGGGGCAAGATAGTGGCAGTGTGTCGGGTGAAGAACATGGTGGTCACCACCCCGAACAATGTTTTAAGCTCAGAGTCGTGCTGGTCCGCCTTCTTGACTTGCCGTTCTGCTTCGGCGTCGTCGAGCGCGAGAACGGGTTCGTTGGGTTTACCGAGGGGTATGAAAGGCAAGAGCAAGACTACGTGCATTGCCAATAGGGTGGGCAGGAATTGCGAGGTGCCAGTGACGGAGGGTATGAGGTAGATCGTGTAAAAGGCGAGGAAGAGGCAAACGTATAGAGAAAGAGAGCCCCGAACGGCGTACTCGACCTGCTTTGCGCTTTTTCGAGGGTGAAGATAGACCGCCGCAAGGAATAGAGCTGTCGATACCGAAATGGCGACGAGCATACCGAGGACGAGATACGCCCAGGGGTATTTGATGCCTCGCCGTGGACCTGTAATGTCAGGTGGCATCCGTCACCAGAAAGCCTCATACTTACTCTCACGATATATGATGAAGGTAAGGATCACACTCCAGATGCAAATCCAGCTGCTCCACCACCAACTGATGGGAGTACCGCAGACGATCCCCCACGCTTCTTCGAACAGTGCAGTGTTCTGTAGCCAGGTGCCAACTGTGGCAGATCCATGAGAGGAAGCATAGTTATTGTACGACCACTGGACATGTCAGAACATCGCAATACTTCGTTGAAGATCTGCATTTGAGGGGAAACAAGGCGTACTCGCATGTAATCGATCATGACTGGGCCGTTAGTTGGACTCATAGCTTCATTCAGGTAATGACTTTGGACTCACAGTACCATGTACATCCGAGAGCACCCACAGCTATGCGCAAGAACAGGAATGGCCTTCCTAAGAATAGGTCCTCGAGCTTGGCGGTGTCCGAGATAGATTGCCAGACTAGATACGAAACGCCCGCAATGAGCGCGAAGTAAGTGACGAAAATACCGATTGCGATAGGTTCAGTGCTGAGCAGCCATGAAGAGAGGCCCCCTGCGGCCCTGTTCAGAGGTTCGGGCATGGTATATAGAGGTCTACTGGTGTGTGAGGTGCTGCGTATGGGTCTAACTTGGAATTCGCGCTGGAGCGGACTTAGCTGGGCGAACTTGCTTCCGACGGAAGCGATGGAGATTGATCGGCATCTCCGTCCACATGTCTGCAGCTGGTGCGAGCAGCTTGGCCATGGGCATGGGCATGGTCAAGTACCTTTGTACAGCTTACAATCATCTCTATATCCCTTCGACCGGAGGGCACTACACCCGTCGTTTGATCAGCCTGATATCAGTCCGGGAGATGGCTCAAAAATAATAATAAAATCCGAGACACCCGACGAAACAGCTCGATGATGATGTGTCTGAAAGACCTGCTACTCTATGTAGTACTACTGCCTATACCTGTGAGTTACCTGCATCAGTTGGCCACGCCTCTTTGCTCATACGACTAGTCTGCGTCTCCACTGCTCATCGGACTATATTGGCTAGCTGTAGTCCTGTCCATCCGGCCTTGTGGTTATTGTATCGCCCTCGTAAGTCTTCGCTCCGTTCCTTATCGTGGTTGAGAGTGCTTTGAACTACAGCTCGCCCTCTGTAGCACAAAGATAGCCACAGGCTGACGTCTCAGTTCATCATCATCTACCTCACCACCTCTCCATCCTCGCCATTCCTCACCATTCCCGCTCCCCAACTCCCCGTCAACCCCCTCAAACCATTGACTTCCCCTCTATCCGACCGAAGCTGGCTCACATGGAACAATGGAGCATGGTGGGACCCTGCCATTGTGGGCTACACCGAAATCGCCTCGGTATATCAAAAGGCGAATGATGACCGCCTTTCGGTAAACAACCAGACCTCACGGCCGGATGAAGTGAGATCCCCATCTCTACGAGAGGAGAGTCAGCCCGCCTCCAGTGGGTCTCCGGGCGGCTGGTGGTCTAGATCGTCATGGCGTCAATCAGCTGTATCCTCCCCTTCCGCCGACCCCGCTCCCCCTGCCTCATCAGAGACCATATCGGCTGTTGAGTCTCCCTCGGTAACCGTTCCATTACCGGCCAATTACTTCGATCTACGATGGGCTGGAATAGGCTTTGTCCTCGATGTGGGGCTGACCAGGTCCGAGGAAGGCATGAAGTGGGAGTTGGCGGATGCGAAGAGGGCGGTTGCGAGAAAGGCGTCACATGATGGCAGGGAGGGGAACAGCGACGAGGCGAAAGGTGTTGGGAAGGGATCTGGAGATAAGCGGAGGGCCACGTCAAGTCCTACCTCCAAGGATACTTCCAGCACATGGAGCGTCTGGGATAGTGCGAGCTTTCTAGGCAGTTGGTGATGTATAGAGTATATCAGGTCTGCAGCTGCCTTGTCTTTTGCCTCTGACATTTAGCTTTCCAATCGATAACAAAGCTCCTCGCATTCCGACGCAGTTATGACGGATCTGAGTCCGCTGTCATAGTATCATATGTATGTACTACATCCAGCAGCTGTGCCAGCTTGCAAGCTACGTATCATACCCCGATTCGACCATCTTCGGCTCTGATCCGGTCCAGGCACCAGGCACCGGCCGGCGGGATGGCGCTTTACGTACAGGCCGGCGCCACCCAAACGGATGGACCCAACTGACGAGCCATCTCATTAAGACTATCCTTTGCCGCTGTTCGTTTCTTCAAACGCCACTCGGCGCGGCGCTGGATGAGACGAAATGTTTTACGGTTTGCGATGCCCGTTTGATCCCAAGTTCGCTGCTCACATCTTGTCACATCGAACGCACTGCAGAGCATCGTCGATCATCGATCAAGATCGTTAGACGATTCTATCGAAATCACCCAAGGTCTGATATAAACACATCAGAGTCCCGTCCCCTTCGACAAGCAAGCTGCCAGCAAGTCTGCTACGAGCTAGCACGCGAAGCACCCAATCTAACAACCGTTCGACACTCGTCAAAGAGAAAATTTGCGCGACAGCGAGGCTATGCCTTCGTTGATGTTACCGCCCGGTCTTGTCGAGCGACATGCGGCCCGACTAATTGCGCGGAAGCCTCTGCTTGAGATGACAGCAGATGAGCTCGTACAAGCATACGTGAGTATCCGCTGCAGAACTACAGAAGTCAGGCTGTAGCTGACCTCCTTGTAGATGTCACCGCTAACACTTGGGGTGTATATGAGTTTCTTCCTATATGGGCTGTTCATTGTGAGTCGAGCTATTTTGAGATGCCTAGGTCTTGCTGATAATCCTAGCTATCGGTATGTTCGTCAGATCGTGACAATGGGACAATCTATTGACCCTTTAGCTTTTCATGTACTTTGCCAAATTCCGCAGAGATACTTGGTTGAATCGCATTGTTGTAAGTTAATCGTCACCGTTGTCGAGCTTGGACTCCGTTACTGACGCACCAGGTTATCGTATGCCTACTCTATGCTACAGCAAAGCCTATATGAGTTCTGACACTGACTCATCAGCTACTAGCCTGCTTCACGACAGTCGACACCGTTTCAGGCGGAGTACGCATATTTAGAATAACAGTCTTGCATCCCAACAATCTTGCATATGTCAGTCCAACCCCTGTACCTTCATGCCCATCACTGATACCGCTCAGGTCCTGGACGTCACACAGCGCCCTGAGGATTGGATATGTACCCTTTTCCTCCTCTGCACCATCCTCCTCAGCCAGCTCTTCCTATGCTTCCGCATCCTCTCCTTCGCGCGCAAAATGTCAGACTGGGCAGGACCACGCGCAAGGGTGAAGATGGGATTGATGGCCGGGGGGTTGGGGTTGGTTTGGTTGGCATGTCTCGGCGTCAGTATCGCCAATTGTGTCGTCTTCTACGTGAGTCTATGGCATCTGCCACCCGTAGGACACTTCACTGATACCTTGGGCAGAAGACTCAGAATTACCTAGAACTTCTCCTTCCGACCTCGCCACTCGCTTGGTCCTTCCGGAAGACCAGTCTTCTCATGCCTTGTGTGCTTTGCGTGAGTAGCCCTTCGCTAAGATCAAAGCCTTGGGTCAGCTGATCAGGGCAGATCATGGATATCATGATTGCGATCATCATGACCGTCCAGTATCGCAAAGCCAAAGTGAGCACCGTGTCTCCGCATTCCTCGTCAAACTGTACTAACAATCCCTACAGACTGGCTATGGCGACTCGAACCGTATCCTCGAAGTGCTCATTACCGTCGTTGTGCGCAACGGCGTTCTCATAGCAGTCGTCATGGTCATCCAATTCGTCGTAACTTTGACGTAAGTCCCACCGATCCTTCTCAGTGTATTCCCGCCTAACATCTCAGTGCCGTCCTATGGGGCAACTTCCTCCCTCTGTGCTACGGGAAATTGCACGCCCTCACCGTCCTCTGCATCCTCACTGAGCCCCGCCTCGCTCATTCCAAATACAACCAGAACCCTACCGATCTGGACCACGAGAACGCCGGACCAGTCCATACACCACATATGGACTACACACGACCCAGCCAGCTTGCCACAATTTCGGCCGGATACAGCTCGTCTCAGACTGCCGAAGTGGCGAGTAGACGGCGAAAACCACGGCGATACTCTACCAGCTCATTTGAGTCTCGAGGCCGCCGGCGCTCAGACCTGTTACCGTACGATGGAGATGGTTATGAATATGACGATAGTCAGGCGGTTGGGTCTAGGAATACGGTGCGATCAGGCAAGGATGAAAGGGGTGGTCAAAGCGATTCGACGCTGGATAAAACCAAGGATTACCGCCCAGGGTTGATGGGTCGGAAAATCTCAGAAGCGCCTACTGCCTCGTCTGGGAATACGGCGTTGAATCCAGGGACACCCGTGTACGAGTTGAAGAGCGGTGATGTGGAACTAGGCCCAGACAGGGGAGACGTCACAGTGGGAGATGGACTGGTGGTTCAGATTGAGGAGAAGGAAGAATCGGCGGGCTCGTTCTTGAAGCCGAAGGACAAGAAGGGGTCAGAGCAAGATGAGGACGAGAGGAAGCAATGAGGGATCAGATGGGGAATGTTGGGACACTTTTCTTGCGATACCTGGCATGTTTGATATGCATGGGATTTTGGGTAATGATTGATTCTGTACATGATGTGATGGTGGGTGTACATGATCCGATGTGCAACATGATTGAGACGACTGTACTGCTGTCCGGCTCTACTTCCTGCGTGATCCCCTGGCTCTACTTGCCCCTCCGCGCCCACGCGAGCCGCCCCTCCCACCTCTCGTGCTTGTTCTCGATCCACCACCACCGCCGCCGCCGCCCTCTTCATTCGGACAATCAGATGACCAGTGTCCCGCTTGGCCACACTTGAAGCATTCTGAAGTATCAGCTTTAAGTTCTGGACGAAGCCTAATTGTAAAGCAAAATCACCTCCGGGCTTGCTTCCGCCCCCTAGTCCTCCGCCTCCTCTCGACCCCGGACCTGGTCCCCGGCCACCACCATTCGACCTCGACCCGCCCTGATCTTCGTTCGGACATGCACTAGCCCAATGTCCCGTTTGGTGGCATTTATAACACTCTGCCAGAGCGTCAGCTGTGATGTACCCTGGGGATGGAGATTTTCAGCTCACCATCATTAGCACCTCCACCGCCACCTGCTGATGCTCCGCCCCGTCCACCGCCCCCTCTTGCAGGCGCAGCAGAACGAGAAGGTCCTGCTTCATTCGGACAAGCATTCGCCCAATGTCCAGTCTGTCCGCACTTGAAGCATTCTGACCCATCAGCTTCGCATTTCTTTTCCGCTGGACATATTGCTCACCTCCGCTCCCGCCGCCACCACCGCCCCCATTCCCACTTGGCGTCCGCTGCGCATTCCTAGAGCCTTGATTTGCTCGACTGGGCGCAGCGACATTCATAGGCGTTCCCTCGACATCATCGTCCCAAGCGAAGAACTTGCACCGCGCCATGACGCTACTGGGACATGACCTGGCGGGGTGTGAGCTTTGCCGTCACTTTTTAAGGAACGCAGGAGCTCACCAGAATCGCCGACCCTTGTTCGCGCCCTCCTTACCGACCGTGGCTGAGTTGGCTTCGAGATCACAATCACAGCGCAGGCAGCCATCATCCCCTACGACTGCCGCGCTCGATCTGGAGTTCTCGCCGGGACCCTTTACGGATCAGCCAGAATGCGCTTTGGTAGGGTAATGACGACTTACAGCAGCGGCATTCGTTCTTTGCCGTTTGGCAGGTGGTGGGGATGCTGCCCGAGGTCGTCGGCTGGGTCCGGCAGCTGCGGGTCCAGATCCAGCTCCAGCTTGATCCGCCCATTCCTGAAATCATCAGTTAGTCGCTCTTGTCGCTGAGTCCAGTGAAGGTTGACGCACGAAATACCCGCATTGGTCGCCTTGCGGCTTCGTACAGGTCCAAAATTGTCGTCCTTGATTCGCAGCTGATTTCGTTGCCGTCCTCAACACCGCGTCGGTACCACATTGACAGGTCGGTGTACCGCCTGGCTTGGTGTCATCATCTGAAAAGTCAGCTTTGCGCCTAACGAGCTGCTTGACGCGGCAACTGACCTTGATCTCGATCTGCCGCCCTTCTTCTCGGCGCGGGGGCGTCACCGCCTGCTGCTGCCCCTCTCCCGCGACCCCTTCCTCTCGCTACTGCTCCTCGTGCTGCTCCTCTACCTCTACCCCTCACAGCTCCCCCTCCAGGCGCCGGACCTCCTCCGCCTTCATCATCGTCGTCGTCGTCATCCTCATCGTCGTCATCTCTGCGCCCTCTTGCCCCACCTGCCCCACCTGCACCCCCACCACGCCCGCCTCTGGGTCCAGCTCCACGTCCACCCCTAGCTGCACCCCTTGCCGCGCCTCTCCCGCCTCTCCCGCCCCTCGCTGCTGCCCTCAGTGCATCCTGCTCCTCTCCTTGACCGTGAAGATAGTGGTTGACACGCTGTGCGGTCAGCTAAACCCTGAATCAGGAGGCTGCACGTCTGCTCACCTCGACAATAGTGTCAAACTCCCTTCTGGCTCTGATGAAAACCTCCTTGTATTCCTCGACCGACTGATCCAGCACTTCTCGCTTATGTCTGACCCCATCACAGATCAATTGCATCTTGTACTCGGTCTACGGATCGTCAGCTAGGGCAAAGGCATTGTTTCAGACGCATTTGCTCACCTCAGCCCGAAGTTGGGGTTTGCTCAAGGACCGATCAAACCCAATCCGATTATACCCCTCAACGAGCCCTATACCCAGGAGAGACGGCACGAGGTACTTTATACGGGCTTCTTGCTTCTCCTTGACATACTCGCGCTCGATGATCTTTGCGATATGCTCGGCGATAGTAGCATCCGTTCCTGGGAACATGAGCTTGTGATCAAGCCCTTCGGAAGGCACTGTCGAACTCACCAATCCCGTTCTTATCCATCAGACCAACCAAATCCGCCTCAGTGAGAAGATTCGGACGGCTCGTTTGCCCCTCCTTCAGATCACAAACGTCCGGCATGAATTGCTCGCCTTCTTGGAAATCGGGCAGAGAGTTCCCATTCCACTTATCGTAGGGGTAAACTTCGAGGTAATTGCGATGCAGCACGACCAGTCCTAATTATCAGTTTTCTGGATAGCGCAGACTAGCATGACAACTGACCGCTAGCTGAGAACATCTCTCCAGCTATGTCCGCCTCGACCGTCGTTGTCTTTCCCTCTGCATTGCGATGACACGAAGCGAGAAAGCGCCTAGTCACCAGCTCGTACACTCTCTTTTCGTCTCCGTCGAGGTTGACAGCGGCGGCAGTAGGATGAATGGGAGGATGGGCTTTATCGTTCTTTCGACCGTTTCGGGGCGTCTGAAACTCGCCATCGACCAACCTGATTGAGTGAGCTGACGTATGCCTTCAGGGAGATTACGATAACTCACCTTTGGGCAAATCCTCCCCATGTCGGGTCAACAGTCTGTTTTTGGACCAAAGAGTTGAAATCAAAGTCTTTGTCGTATTGGTCGGTCTCGGTACGTGGATAGCTGAGAAATCCCTTCTGATATAGCTTTTCAGCCATCTGCACGGTCAGTGTTTGCCAATTGCCAGACTCACATCTAAGACCCGCTTGGGGGCCAGATGCAAGAGCCTTGAGCCTGATTGCTGCAGGTCCACAGTGGTCAGGGGTAGGGGTTTCCTTAAGAGGTAAGCTGTAATTTCAGAGGATCGAATGGAGACAACTCACCATTTTGTTGTCGGCTTCGTTTCTACCTTGGTGACAGTTGCCAGCGGATCCGTAGCACACTGCTCAAACAACACAATTGCCGCCTCCATGTCGAACAGATGATTCCGCCTCCACTTGAACTCCACAAGTCGAGTCTCTGGATCCTGCCCTTCAGATTCGGCATCATCGTCGACTCTGTTGATTGCGACGTAGATGTACCAGAAAGTCTCGGGGATGAAGGCTTGGACGCGGCTGTACTGATCGACGACGAAGCCAAGAGTGGGGAACTGACAGGGACCTAATAAAGTCAGCTTGGTGGAGACTGCAGAAGACCAGACTCCGAATAGCTGACCATATGAGATGACCTGTTCCGACAAGTCCGGAATCCTAGTTTGAAGCGCCATCGTCATCAGCCTCGTGAAGGCAGCACCGATGCGCAGATCTAGGGCTATACGCGTTTCGACCGCGTCCGCTTGTCTTTGATCCAGATTGTTGGCTTGACGACACGCTTGATGGATCTGTCTGACCTCGTCAGCTTGACCACATAGACAACGCGGTTCGTGTAGCTGACTTACGCTGGAATGATGGCGCTAAATCTGGCTCTCTTCACTGTGAGTCGCCGATTTGCCCGAACGCAAACTGTTGCAACTTCCGAGCCGATGTGTTCTCCTTCTCGATCACAATCCGTCCAGATGATTAAGAGGTCGGCATTTCTAGCTTCGTTTTGAAGATTACGCTCTACTTGCTTCATATTCTAAGGCATCAGCAGACTTTCATGCGAACATGCAATGAGGTCAGACTTACCCCCTCCACTTTGGTGATGATTTGAGCATCAAAGAGAGCGAAAGGGTCACAGGATGTCCATTTCCGATGATCATCATCGAAGTCCTGACAATGTTAGCTATGGGCCGAGCAACCTTATCCACGCGGCAACAAAACTCACGGATGAGGTTAGATGGCCCAATACAGCTGTGACTGTGAAGTCTGCTCCCCCTCGAGCTGGACCTAAGGGAGGTGGAAGGTTATAGTCAAAGTCATAATTGCGGATGTATTGGTGCCCGCTAACACGCTGCAGCGTCAGCCTTACTTCGCCAACTGGCAGTATGAAGCATCTCATGACTTCCTCTCCCTGGACTCGCCACTCAGAAACTCTCCCAACCAGACTTCCGTTCAGTCTGCTCATTTGCATCCAAAGCAAGCCTGCAACTCACAGTGTCCCACCTCCCGCCTGATAAGATCTGAGTAATGCTCTTGGCAATACTAGGCTTCTCCGCCACACATAGCACTTTCATCCTCCTTCCTTCCCCCTCCTCCCTGACTGTATGGGCTGATCGGAGCCGCTGGGCGTGTAGTCGTTGGACGATGGAGCAGACGAGAGGTCTTGTCTGCAATGACAAAGGATTGGAGCGTCTCAGCAGAGCTTACTGTCACGCCATCCTATCTTATCGTTGTATAGCTGGATGAAGGAAGATGAATGCAGTTGTATGTATAGAAAGTTGAGTGGACAGTCGAGTGGAGGTGGACTTCAAAACAGGCGCGACTATTTACTTCCGTCCCTTTACGTACACACGCGCGTGTTTCAGACAGGTCCGTGAGCCCAAATCTGAAACAGCAGGGGAAAGGGAAAGAGGGGGGTCAAGCTGTCTCTCCCTCGCCCAACCATGTATGCATAAGATAGGTCCTGGGACATGCGTACCAGGGTACTGTGTACGCTTCCGAGATGCTGACCGAAAAACAACGTGCCGTATGCGGAACGCCCCCTGCTCAGCGTTTCCAATTTGCAGAGACATCGCCATTTGCCCGAGTTGCTTTTCCAATCGGATTTCCAAGGCGGTTTCGCGCCGCTTCCAAGCAGCCTCAAGCTCCAAGACCATATAAAGAGACCCCTCTTGTGGCAGTCACGCCCACACCTTCCTACCTCCTTCCCAATCCAGACACGTATACATCCACTCACTAATTCACCAAGCACCACCCCACCTCCCCCACTCCAGATCTGATACTATCACGGAAGCAAAACCACTCTGCCGCGAGTCGAACTTTTTTTTCTCCGACCACCTACCGAGCAACGTTTCCAACACTCGTTTCATCCATCTCACCTATATGTTTGGCATCAGATTAGCACGTCAATCCCTCGCAACAGCTCGATCTATACACCTACCAAGACCTTCTTTCAACCCCATCAGAATGTCGTCCTCCCAAAGCATCCCCGTCCCTTCGGACTTTGTACGTCAAGCCATTGCGAAGGGCTCGATCGATCGGAACATGACTGACATATGCAGAACGCCTGCCTCTACACCACGCTCGCTGAGGCTGACCCAGAGGTCGCCACCTTGGTCGAGAAGGAGACATGGAGGCAGTTCTCCGGTCTTGAGCTCATTGCATCCGAGGTATGTTCGCCGAAGCTCGGCCGAAAGCGACAATGACTGATGAAACAGAACTTGACTTCGCTCGCTGTCATGGAGGCCAACGGATCCATGTTCACCAACAAGTACTCTGAGGGTCTTCCCGGTGCGCGATACTACGGTGGTAACGAGGTCAGCTTTTCAGTCAGACTTCCCGTCTCAGTCAAGCTGACTCCTATAGTGGGTTGACGAGCTCGAGAACCTCTGCCGAGAGCGTGCGCTCAAGGCGTTCAACCTTGACCCCAAGATCTGGGGTGTCAACGTCCAGCCCTACTCTGGTTCCACCGCCAAGTGAGCAATCTTCAGTCCGGATTAAGTATCAAGCTAACTAACTTACAGCTTCGCCGCCTTCACCGCCCTCATCAACCCCCAGGACCGAATCATGGGTCTCGGTCTCCCCGACGGTGGTCATCTTACCCACGGTTACTACACCGCCAAGAAGAAGATCACTGCTTCTTCCATCTACTTCCAATCCTTCCCTTACCGAGTCGACACCCAGACCGGTATCATTGACTACCCCCAGCTCGAGACCAACGCCAACCTCTTCAAGCCCCGGCTAGTCATCTGCGGTGGTTCCGCCTACCCCCGTGACTGGGACTACGGACGTCTCCGCAAGATTGCCGACGCCCAGGGTGCCTACCTCCTCAGCGACATGGCCCACATCTCCGGTCTTGTTGCCGCCGGCGAGCAGTCGAGCCCCTTCGAGTTCTGTGACGTCGTCACCACCACCACCCACAAGACCCTGCGAGGTCCTCGAGCTGGTCTTATCTTCTTCAGGAAGGACAAGGAGTCCGACATGGAGGCTAGGATCAACGCTGCCGTCTTCCCCGCTTGCCAGGGTGGACCCCACAACAACGTAAGTCTAAACCCAAACCTGCTGGGATATTGACTGATCAATAGACCATTGCCGGTATCGCCGTTGCCCTCAAGCAGGCCGCCGACCCCGCGTTCAAGGCCTACGCCAAGGCCGTCCGTGCCAACGCCGACGCCATGGCTCAGGTCCTCTTCAAATACGGCTACAAGCTGCAGACCGACGGTACGGAGAACCACTTGATCCTCTGGGATCTGCGCCCCATCGGCTTGACCGGTTCCAAGGTTGAGAAGATCTGTGACGCCGTTCACATCACCCTCAACAAGAACGCCGTTGCCGGTGACAGTGAGTCGAGGTTTTGTTTCCGCATCGGACATAGCTGATATCCGCAGCCTCAGCCCTCGTGCCCGGTGGTGTCCGTGTTGGTGCCTCGGCCCTTACTTCCCGATCAATGGGCGAGAAGGACGTCCAGCAGGTCGCCGAGTTCCTCCACCGCGTCGTCCAGATCTCCCTCACCGCCCAGAAGGAGGCCGGCTCCAAGAAGCTCGCCGACTTCGTCACTGCCTACACCAAGGGTGATGGCGAGTCGGCCAAGCTCGTTGCCGAGCTTAAGGCTGAGGTTGAGAAGTTCGCCACTAGCTTCCCCCTGCCCGGTGTGCCCGACACTGTAAGTTTAATGTACTCTTGTACATTGGGGCAGTGCTGACGGCTGCAGTCCAGCATCAAGCGATTCGACTAGATCGATCTTAAATCCCATTCCAATGTTCCCGCACTCGCATGAGCCCCGCCGTTTCATCATGGCGGTTGTAGATTCGTAAACTCATTTTCAACTTTTTGGATTCTTTGTCATTCATCTGATGCATACGTGTGTTACCTGTATCAGTCTGTTTGCCGACAACTATATCAGATGAGGCTACGGCGTACTGGCGACTCTAAGTATGCTGCATAGAAGAGCCCGAGCGGATATCATCGTCCCAGCTATTGAAACGCGTAAAACGCACAGACGATTTTAAGTTTGCCCGTGTCACCAGGAGCGGCGAGACGCATCATTGATCTGACCGTTTGCACTTCATCCTGCTTTACAGGCATCTTCCACAAGCTACCCCAGTCGCACTTCCAGCATCACGCAGCATGCCACCCTCCCCCCTCCCTCCCGCTGAGATACTCCTCCAAATCCTATCCTTCATCCCGCTATCTGATCGCTCAACCTTCTTCGCCTGCCTTCTTTCCTGCCGAGGATTCTACCCCGCAGCCTCTGTACGCCTCTACAAGACCATCCGTATCTCCTCTCACCACCCCTACTCCCCACTGTTCGACGCCAAACCCTCTCCTCCCGCAGCTCGAGGTTCGCTCGCCCGGCGTCGCGGTACCGTCGGTCCGCCCACTCGAAGCAGGAAGGCGAAACTGCTCGATAATGTTCGAGTGCTAGAGCTTGACGGAAGGAAAGGGGGATCGTTCTCGGGCGGTAAAGTTATAGACTTGCCGAGAGTGAGGACATTGTTGGTTGACATGTCACTCACCAAGATGCTCAGGGAGCGGGAGGGGGAAGGAGGCGGCTGGACAGGTGATTATGGTCAGTATGATAAGCTGGCGTGCATCAAACCCAAATTGATCGTCATCAAGCATTTGGGCTTCCACGAGTCGGCAGACTTGCTCGCCGACCTTCCCCTCCCCACTCTATCCCAGGTCAAGCGCTTGGTCTACCTTATCGATTACACCACATGGGACTCGGACTTCTTCGGAAGAACCTACGGTCCCAGCCACTCCATGACCTCCTTCGGCCTCCATCAATGGCTTCACGGCCTCGCCGATCCCCCTCGTAATCTCACTACTGTCGACATAGTGTTCTGGACCAGCGCACCCCGTCTCAACTTCTCTACCCCAAGCAATAAATACACTTTCATGCGTCCCGAGGCCGGTCAGACCTGGCTGGACCTTTATATCGCTCATATCAGCCAATCCCTCCCCGTATCTGACAAGATCAGCTTCAACTTTGTCAACACCGGTTCTTTCGATCGACACGCTATCAATGCTCAGGAATGGGAGTACGAGAAAGTGCAAGATGTCTTCCGGGAGAAGCTTCTCAAACAGCTGGGCCGGGATCCGGCGAAGAGGGAGGAGGCGGAGAAGAAATTACAGTGTCTGTCAATCGGGGAATGGCTCGATGGGATGAGTAGTAGCGGGATGGATTTAGGGGACGTTCTGACGGAAGAGGAATTGGGGCCCTGGCTGGAGGACAGGGCGGAGACGCTTTAGATCCGAATGGGAAAGTGCAGGGATGTGGCGGCTGGAGAGTCAGGAAGCACAGGCGGACCACCACTAAGGTCCAGACAGTACGAGTCGATATTAGCTATGCATGAGAGGACCACATCCTACGGCCTCGTTCACAGCAGAAGAGTGGTTGTGGTGCATTCCTCGCTTATCGGGCCTTTCCAACTTACGGCATCTGGCAAGGAATGTCGACTTTTGTCCCCCTCTCTTACCCATATATATCCCTACTATACTCTTATACCCCTAGCATAGATCATATCTCACAATGGCACCAGAAGTCAAAAGTGGCCCCACCAAAGGACTGCTCGGCAGTACCTACGCCCGAAGCAAGAGGGCGTTGATGTCGACCGTGAACGACATTCGCGCCACTGGCGCGGCGTTTGATGTTGAGTGAGTCTTGGCTTCTCTTCCTCTCGTGACAGAGTTGATGATTAGCCTCCCTACTATCGTCGTCGCTGGAAACCAATCTTCCGGGAAATCTTCACTCATTGAGGCTATCTCTGGGGTAAGATACGGGTCTTGGACGCGAAGGGCTAAGCTGACAAGATTTCAGATCAACCTTCCTCGAGCTGTCGGGACCTGTACGCGTGTCCCCATTGAGGTCCGACTCCGACAGGATGATGTCGACTGGAGCTGCATCGTCAAGGTCCGACGTGAAGGTGGTGGACAGGACGACGTGAATGGAGAATTGTGTGAAATTTTCACCATTGCTGACTCAACCTAGGCCGGAAGGAACCCCGAAGTTTCCTTCGGTCTTCCAATCCTCGAGCCGTCCCGTGTCGAAGCCACTATCCGAAGGGCTCAGCTCGCCATCTTGAACCCCTCGGTCGCGCTTGAGGATTTCGTCACGTACGCTCTCCCCGAGGAGGAGGAGGACCGACCTCTCGGATCTTCGCACCAGAACGCGTTCTCGACCGACGTGATTGTGCTCGAAATCACCGGTCCCGAAATGACCGACCTCACTCTCGTCGATCTGCCCGGTATCATCCAGAACGTCGGCCAGAATGAGGACAAGGGCAATATTGCCCTCATTGAGAACATGGTCAAGAGCTATATCAGCAAGGACTGCCTGATTCTGCTCGTCATTACCATGAAGGGTATGTCAGACCTCTTCCGTGCTAATTTGACAGATGATATCCAGAACCAGAAGGCTGTGCTTCTCGCTCGCGAGGCCGATCCGGAAGGAAAGAGGACTATCGGTGTTCTCACCAAGGTCGACACGCTTCAAGGGAAGACCGAGACCGATCAATGGCTCAAGGTCGTTCAGAACCAGCGTGAAAAGTTGACTCACGGCTACTACGTAAGTGAATGGCACACTCGCTCGCTGACAGTCAGGTCACCCGTCAGCCCAACCCCGATGAGCTCGCTGAAGGCATCTCATTCGCCCGCGCCCGTGAGCTTGAGGCTGCGTTCTTCCGTGGTCAAGGCCCCTGGAACAAGCTCGACAAGCAGCTGCAGAAGCGCTTCGGTACTAATAACCTCTCGGCGTTCCTCAGTGACAAGTTGTCCCTCTTCATCAAAGACAAGTAAGTGTCTTGAGCAGCACAGAGCTGATATTCAGATTGCCCGAGCTTGAGAAGCAAATCAGCAACAAACACAGGGAAATCGAGGCGGAGCTCAAGGCCCTCGGCAAGGAACCCTCCGACGACCCCACCAGCGCCCTGCTCGGTCTCCTCACTTCTTTCGAGGCCGCTGTCGCCAAGCACGTCGAGGGTCAGACGGACCACGAGGCCTTCATGCAGTCCGTCAATGAGCTCAACGAAGAGTTCAAGGAGCACATTGCACACACCAAGCCCGGCTTCATCGCTATCGAGCGGACCGAAGCTAGCGATGAGGACGCCGGGTTGGAAGGCAAGGACGCGCTGGAGCACGTCATGGACGATTCGGCGGCGCGGATGTACCTTGACGATATGCGATTGCACATCAAAGGGTGAGTCCGAACTTCTGAGTCTGAGGCTGATGATCCAGTTGTCGTACTCGAGAGTTGCCCAACCAGCTGCCGCCCGCAGCCCTGGCCAAGCTCATTACTCGAGCCACGTCAACGTGGGAGGAACTCGCTCTAGACCTCCTCGAGGGTATCCGACCCGTCATCCAGATGCTTCTCGACCAGTTGATCACCGATGTGTTCGGTAAACACACCCATGGAGGATTGCCTGGCTCTGTCAGGTAAGCGTTACCTCGTCGCTCACAACTCCCCAGCTGACAAATCAGTACCATCGTGGGCGAGCACCTCCAGCTCCTCTTCTCCAAGACCCAGGAGCAGATTGAGAAGCTCGTTGCGATTGAGCGACGCCCTTACACGCTCAACACCCATTATCTTGATCGTAACCACGAGAAGATCCTCGCTGCGCTCAAGCGTCGTCGTGCTGGCGAGCCCCTCCCCAAGGAGGATGACGAGGACCATCAGGATCACGTCAACAATGCTCTGGCGAGCCTTGCCATGATTGGTCATCCAGGTATCATGGAGGATGACCTCGCCAAGCTCCAGCCTCCTGATGAATACGAGACGGAGATGGTCCTCATGGCGCAGACTAGTGCCTACTGGAAAGTGGCATTCAAGGTGAGAGTTCTCAGCTCATCTGAAGAACCATGCTGACGACCTCAGCGCCTCATTGATAACATTCCCCGTATCATCGATCTGGAATTCCTTCGACCCCTCGCCGATGCCGTCCGAAATGCGCTCATCAAAGAGCTTCAGGTCTTTGGCGAAGACTCTCAGGCTCGCTGCAAGGACTACCTCGAGGAGGCTCCGGACAGGGCGGAGCACAGGAAGGATCTCAAAATTAGGAAGTTGAGGCTTGGGGATGCCAAGGTCGCCATCAGGAAGTTCAAGATTCATTGATCTGGGTCGGAAGTTCCCGGGCTTAAAGGGCTGTGCGGGTGGATCTGTTAGGGAATTTGCATGCTTTATCTTGCATGAATACGTCATTTTGTTGCTCGTGCAATGACGGTATCCACAGCTTACAGGACACGAGAGCCTAAGCATGCCATACGGTGATACACCAATGCAGCGAAGGTACCCTGGAATAGCCGGAAAGAGTAATTTCGGTCTGACCAGCGCACCTTGACCCGCTCGCTAACTGATCTGCTTGCTTGACATTTAAATCTACCGCTTTGATCATATAAGACATAGACTTGTCTCTTCATCAGCATGGCGAATGCTGTCGGCCGTCGCATAGTCGCGCCTGGTATCCACGTGCAGCTCGGGTGGGGCGCGCATTGAACTTCTACTGCGGCCCCAGCTTCTTCGTCGCTTCGACCGAGCTAGTCCGAACTTCCGAGCTCAATACTGCCTTTAGCGCGTACCGAGAGAAGGCTTCTCAGCTCAGACGCTTTATCCAATTTTGCTGACCTGGCCCTTCTGGTCTCGACGTCAGGCGCTCGGTCCCGCTACCGAAGCCACAACTCCGGTGTGGATGTGAGGTGCGTGGCCAACGCTTGGACCAAACGCACTAAGCGCGCACATACCCACCATCGGGTGGTACTTAAAGCGCGCTCTAGTCCTCAAATGATCTGTCATTCTCCCTCATTCTATAGTCTCTGATCCCAATATTGAACCTGACCCCAAACTTCGAATCCAATCCTTCCTCTCATCCCCTCCTCATCATGACCAATCCCAATGTCAACGATGGCTCGGCAAAAGGTCTGCTCAACAGCGACTACGCGCGGAGCAAGAAGGCGCTCATGGCGACCGTCAATGAGATTCGGGCTACTGGCGCCGCAATCGACGTCGAGTGAGTCAAAAGTACCAAGGACGGTGTGATCATAGCTGACGAATACAAGTCTACCTACTATCGTTGTGGCGGGAAATCAGTCGTGTGGCAAATCGTCCCTCATTGAAGCCATATCTGGAGTACGTGGGACTGCGTCAGAAGGTTATGCGTTACTGACTTAGGCTGACACGCACAGATCAACCTGCCTCGAGCAGTCGGGACGTGCACGCGGGTGCCTATCGAGGTTAGACTCAAGCAAGAAGACGTGGACTGGTTTTGCGAGATCAAGATCCGACGCGAAGGAAGTGATCGACCAGAAGTAAGTGCCGTGCACTCCTCGCATCGGTGCCCCCATCGCTGATTTTGGAAGGCAGACAGCAGAAGCCCAGAGGTCACCTTTGGTTCCCGGATCACCGATCAGACCCTTGTCGAAGCTGCTATCCGCCGAGCTCAGCTTGCGATCTTGAATCCATCCATTTCCGTCGAGCGATTCATCGATTACGTCCTTCCTCAGGATGAAGATCCTCACCCCTTCGGCTCCACGGACAGCATAGCGTTCTCGACCGATGTCATTGTTCTAGAGATCACCGGGTCAAGCGAAACCGATCTCACTCTTGTCGACCTGCCTGGCATCATACAAAATGTTGGACAGAATGAAGACAAGGGCAACATCAAACTGATCGAAGATATGGTCAACAGCTATATCCGTAAGGACTGCATCATCCTTCTAGTGATAACAATGAAAGGTATGTTCAAGAAACAGCTCATGCTGGCAACACTAAAGCTGCAGACGACATGCAGAATCAGAAGGCGGCGCTCCTCGCACGCGAGGCGGATCCAGAAGGTAAGAGGACCATCGGCGTACTCACCAAGGTCGACAATGTGACCAGTCAAGCGGATATCGACCCGTGGCTCAAGATTGTGCAGAATCAACGTGAAAAGCTCTCCCTAGGATACTTCGTGAGTTTCGGGTCGACCACGTCCACTGATTTTTAGGTCACACGCCAACCTGATGCCGAAGCTCTTGCCGATAACATCAGCTTTGCCCTCGCCAGGAAACAAGAGGACGACTTCTTCCGCTTCAAGGCACCGTGGAAGACCTGCGACGCACAGATCAGGAAGCAATTCGGAACCAAGAATCTTGCTGCGTTTCTCAGTAACAAGCTGTCATCCTTCATCCAAGACAAGTGAGTTTATACTCTGAACTTTAGCTCAGACTCTAGACTGCCCGAGCTAGAAAAGCAAATAGCAAAGCGGCACAAGGAGATCGACGATTTGCTGAAAGGCCTGGGTCCGGCCCCTTCGGATGACCCCATCAGCGCGCTTCTAGAACTCCTAACTTCGTTCGAATCCTTAGTCGTCAAGTACATCGAAGGCCAGCCGGACTACGAGGGGTTTATGCAGTCTGTCAACGAACTCGATAAAGTCTTTGCGGCCGAAGTGGGAAAAACCGAACCTGTGTTCGTTGCCACTGAGCGAGCTGAGCTCAAATCATGGGCTCCTGTAGTTCCGGTGGACATGGACCAGCTCACTGTGCTGCTGGATGATCCTTCGGCGCAGATGTACCTCGACGACATGCGGTTCTACATCGACTGGTAAGTCATACAGCTTGCGAATATATTGAAGTCAGCGCTGATCATGAACCAGTTGCCGGACTCGGGAACTCCCCAATCAGCTTCCTCTTTCGGCTCTCGTCAGGCTCATCAAGCGCTCGACTTCGACGTGGGGCGAAATCGCTCTCGATCTCCTGAACGATGTGAGACCTATAGTCGAGTTGTTGATTAGTGAAGTGATGAAGGTTTCTTTCGGTAGGTACGAGCATGGTCGTTTGACCGGAGCTGCCGCGTGGGTTCTATGTTTTTGTGTTATGCTACGAAATGCGTAATGCTGAAGATTAAGCGCCATCGTCAGTGAGCATCTCGAGGTGCTGTTCACGGACACCAAGGATCTCATCAACAAGCACATCGAAATGGAAAGTCGCCCACGCACCATCAATACGCTATACCTCAACTCTAATCAAGCTAAAGAACTCGCTATGCTCAAGGTCAAACGTGCGGGCCCAATCGTGCATTCCCTCGATCCAGCCGAGGATCAGAGGCTTGTCAACGTCGCTCTTGCCAGTCTCGCTGCCATAGGCAAGACTGGAGTACGAAAGGAGGATCTGGCTAAGCTTGGCCCAACAGACGAGTACGAGACGGAGATGGAGCTCATGGCTCAAACAAGTGCCTATTGGAAGGTAGCTTTCAAGGTAAGCGGTCTTCGAGCGTCAATCCGATCATTTGAGTTCACCGCTGACACCGCAGCGTATCATCGATAACATCCCACGGATCATCGACCATCAATTCCTCATTCCGCTGCCAAAAGCTATTCGAGCCGCGCTCACCAAAGAACTTCAGGTCACCGGCGAGAATGCGCATGCTCGCTGCGGGGCTTACCTCGCCGAGGCACCTTCGATGACCGAAATGAGGAAAGACTTAACAATCAGAAAGGCACGGTTGGGCGTTGCCAAGTCGGCGGTCAGGAAGTTCAATATGAAGTGAAAAAGGGAGAGTCACGCGAGCGAGACATCCAGTGATCCATTACCTCTTTGTAAATACCGTGGTTTCCATAGCCTCGAATGAAGTCGTGTCCATCAGCATGCTCCGCGTTTACAAAATATCGATACATAGGCATCGACTAGCGCAAGTGTCCGAGAGTCTATCCCCTACATGATCAAGCAATTGCCTCACATCCTCTCTACGACTCCTCCCTCTTCCCAGCCCATCGCCCCCCTGCCAACACCGCTCGCCACCGAGATACTCAGCCACAGATGCCAGCCTCCAAGCAGCAGCATCAGACCAAACACCACTGTCCGTATCCCATTTACTCCTAAGCCCGACAATGATCCTACTCCGAATAAGCCTCGTCGACCTACGCGAGACTCTCCGTAGACAATAGCCGCGAACGCTGGAGAGTACAGGTGTCCCGGCGGAGGCGAGTATGGAGAGTAGAAGGGAGATGTTGGCGAAGTGGGGTCGGTAGATGGGAGGGAAAGGGACGTGGGTGGGAGTAGGAGGATGGATTTGGGTGGTGGAGAGGGCACACGAGTGGGGTTTGTGCAAGGTTCAGCTGAGTTGTTAGCGCTTTCGAACAGATAGCCATCGATTAATAGACTCACTCAACACAATCCCTGGCACGTCAATGCTTAGACCTAGCTTCTCATCCCACTCGTCCTCGCTACACCTGGGTGACACGATCCCACCCATGAATATCCGTGTAGGCGTGAGCGGTCCTGGAGAACTCGCAGCGGACGATGACGGGCTTAGTTCTGCCATCGAGGAGGACTGCCACAAGGCAGGGGAACCCCGAGCTGGAGTGAAGAATGAGGATGCAGAGTCGAAAGCAGCTGGGGAGAATTGATGGGTTTTGTAAGTGGGCGGAGTGCTCGTGATGATTAGAGGGCTAGGCCGATTTGCGCTGTCGGAGCGTTGGAGGGGGGTGGGAAAGGGACGCTTGGGTGGTGGCGTGTAGAAGGAACTGTAAGAGGGCTCCGCTGTATGATCAGGATCTAGGCTCTACGCGGAAGAATGTATGGGGAAAGACATGAATACGCACGAGAGTAGATGTCTTGGTGACTCATTTTGATCCGTTCTGGCCGAGAAGAAGGGTCACAAGAGTAGAATGTCCGTGAGGTGAAGGGGAAAGAAGGGCTTAGGGAAGTCTCTAGCTGGCCGGAAGTCTGCGATGATAGCAGATGAGGCAGGTGATTGGGATTGATGTGGCGTGGATTCAGATCGGAGGGGAGTGACCCAAGTTTGAGATCGGAGAGACAAAAAGAGTCTCCTTATGCGTTTCGACGAGAGCGCCAGCGGGCTGTCGAGTCTGTGTGTGAGAGGACTGTTTCGTATAATGTCGTAGATTGGAAGTAGGAGAGGTAGGACCCGGCCAGCCTCGTCGTAAATGGGGATGAAACCAGGTATTCGTGAGATCGGGTATGGGGGAAGCGTGTAATGTATGGCCGTCGCCGTGGGGTATTGTCGAAGTCGAGGTCGATCCGGGAATGTAATGAGCGTGATGCGGTCGGCGGAGAACAAGAGAAGAAAGGCTAGAGAACAGTCGTTATAGGATGAGAGTCAGTGGAGAGAAGAGGGAAGAGGATCAAACGCTGATCCTCTCAACAGCTCCGAGTTTGCTGTGACGCCCCAACATTGTCCTGATGTCAGTTTTCCCTAAACGTCCTGTCAGATGCCACACTGCGACGTAGATTTCATCTATTTAATGTTTACTGCCGGATGGGCGTTTGATATGGCTTGTCGGATGGGCCAGGGGCGCTTTGTTTACGTCCCCGCTTCCGGCGGAAAAGAGCCGATGTTTACGTATCAAAAGTCCGTGCGCGTGTTTCAGCAGCGGTTTCATCTTTAGGCTGCTGAAGCTGAGCCGATCGATCCAACGGCATATGGAGCGAATCGTATGGCCTTCTCTGACTGACTAATGCGACTCTATAGCAGCATAGCACAGGTGGAGCGTAATAACTGGTCCGAGATTCGACATTACTTATATGCGACCCACTACCCTGCCGTTGACTAACCACTGGGTCGTACGATTGACTTCTGAACTAAGCTGTACTCTCTTTGTCCTCTCCCTTGTCCTCCACGGATGAGCTCGTTTCCTGATCTGGACCATCCGTGATGATGGCTTTGCTCCCTTCGGCATCCAGCTCGTCTCCGTCTCCTTTCTTGACATCTATTTTCGGTAGACCTGATAGACTCGCCGGTGTTTCTAGTACGTCTGCCCCCTTAGACTTGGGACTGCCGGCGCCAGCACCACTCAAAGCCTTATACCGGGCCTCGGGTGACCGGGAGAGACTTCGTGGTGGGTTCAGAGGAGAGGTGGCCGCTGTAGGTGGAAATATTGGTACAGTGCTGGCTTTTGGGGATGTGGATGGAGGAATGGTTTCTGGGGTCTCGGCGAAGGATACTGTCTTGGCAGGCTCGGTAGATTCGTCGCTCGAGCTGAGTGTCTCCTCTGCTACCGCATCCTCCGAAACTCTCACCGACGATGTCAGATGTGGTGTGTCTGGGACCATGGCGGGGGCCGGGGGTAGCGGCGAGACCGTGGGCTCAATATCCAGCTTCCCAGCCTCCTCCAACAGCTCGATCTCGTCTTTCGGTACAGGATGTTCCGCCTCATCCCGGACTTCTGTTCGCAGGTTTGCAAAAGACTCTGGCGACGGCTCTTCCCCCTCGACTTCGTCACCGCCGATGAAAATAGCAGATTCCCTGCTTTCCGAGCGCTCTAGCGGTTGTCCGCCGAGCAGTGTTGGTAGATCGGGTACAGCCGGTGCGTCTGCCGAGTCCGATGACCACAGCACTGTCCCCCTGCTTTGCTTCCCTCGACCCTTCGTACCGCGTCCCATCGTGCCCACATTTTTGGCTGTGGATGTAGGCGGCTCTGAATCGGATTTGTCGTCTGCTTGCTTCTTCGGCAGGAGTGATGTTGGCGTGGCAGCGGGAGGGGGAGAGGCTTCCTTGGTCTCTTCGGGAATCGATTCTTTCTCCTTTTTCGAAGGAGACTTAATCGCCGACTCAGCGTCCGCCTCGTCCTCCGTTACTCGTCCTTTCCCTTTCTCCCTGCTCAACATCTTGAATCCGACCCCGCTCTGCCTATCCAGGCTGAGAGTTCTCTTCCCCCCTCCCTTCTCCTTCTCCCTGTTCCTGTCTGCTTCCTGCCCATCTTCGTCATCGTCACCATCGCCTCCATCATCCTCTTCATCATTCTCATCATCTTCTGCGGAATGTACCGCCTTGGTCGCATGCGGAATGATCAGAAGGTCGTTCCCCACTAATCCGTATGTCTCGCATAGAGCTACGAAACGGGCGTAAAGCGATGTTTCCGATTCCGAAAGAAGGAACTGCTCGCGGTGATGGAAGTAGGCATGTGAGAAGATTCGGGATAGTCGCCGCGAGAGGGAGGGGAAGTGCGAAAGGGAGCCGGGCGGTATGGACATTCTGCTGAGATTAGTACATTTGGGCAAATAAGGCAGTGTCCTTGACTGACCGTGAGGGAAAGTTTTTGGTGGAGTTCAGGATTGTGGTCGCTGAGTCTAGTCTGCACAAGTCAGTCATCTTGTCAAAGCGAGGATCTGGCAGGTGCGTGACTTACGTATGTAGGATATAGTCGATTGCACAACATTCCTCAGAGACGCCACTGCCATGAGCGACGCACAGATACTGCCATTGGTCTGCCTTCATCTCAGGGCAGGACTCTTTGCTGCAGTGACTGAGAAGCTGCGACACGAGTGGAGTGAGATCTATGGGAAGGCGCCTAGGATTTTAGCCGCAGTTATGAATGAGATGCTTGAATAGTCTGCTCACCGGAGATGTTCGTATATCCACTGCTCAGTCAGCACACATCTATAGTTTGGCGGCCAGCTAGACTCACGACATCCCGATCTGTCGACCGGCCTTCGGCAGGCACCTCAACCAATCCAGCCACATCGTGCGGGTCGGCTCGGACCTTCAATGCCAGGAATTCAGCCAGCTGAAAAGGGCCATCTATGGCGCTGAGAGCTGGAAGCGTCTCGGCAGTACAGGTCTTGACCGCCTAGCTGATCAGTACAACATATCCCTCACGAGAAGATATGGCTTTCAAAGCCATTGAGCGCTTCGGAACACTGCGAAGGCACACGACCACTGACTCACGCTTGACTTGGTGCCTCTTCTCAAGCGGAATTCGCCTGCTCGAGCTGAATTTGGCGTCATTATCATTTCTGTAATAGGTCCTCGGGTGAAGGGCTCAGAAGGCGAAGGGCTGTCTGTGAGTCGGCGTGGAAGTGTATGGTGAGGAAGGCTTGCCGGCTATCGATGCAGCATTCCTCAATGAGCAGGGATAAGGTTTGGGATAAAATCATGAAATGCACCTTTGGAATTATCCTCGCCACCCACCCAAAGCTGGAACAATATAGTTAGCCAGTAGGTACAGTTTGACTTTCTCACTTGTACTTCCTGTTCCCATCAACGAAGGACTGTAGCACTACCTGAGATTCTCAGTGGTAATACAGAAGAGCTCTGCAAAATCCCACCCGTCGAGGACCAGGTGGAGCGCTAGGAAGTCTCGTAAACACGGTCAACCAAGTTCGCACCTCAATATGGCTGGCCAGAACCCGAGCTACTATGAATTCTACCGAGGATCCTCGTATGTCTCTCCACGCACCGGATCGAACTGCAGATTGGCGGCAGTGATAGTACGGCTGAGCATAAGCTGATTGCTGCAGAATCGGCTCGGCGTTGACGGACTCGCTGGACGAGTTGATTACTCAGGGTGATATTCCCCCTCAATTGGCCATGAGAGTGTTGCAGCAGGTCAGCTTAAGCTCCTTAACCATCATCACTATTGAGTGCTGAAAGAGTCAGTTCGACAAGAGTTTGACCGATGCGCTGCAGAAGGGCGTCAAAACTAAGACCACTGTCAAGGTGAGATTGGATTCTGGAACCACTCTCGCACTCAGCTTATGAGGCAGGGACACTTGTCTACTTACAGACTTTGCGATGATGTGTGGACCTTTGTGGTGAAGGACCCGCATTTCAAAATGGAGGGTACAGGAGCAGCGTGAGTTTGGCACCACAATGTGTGGGATGTCGCTGATATTTAGCGCTGAGATGGTGACTGCCCCCAAGATCAAGATCGTGGCCTGCAAGTCTGGGGATGCCGCAGCCGATACCAAGAAGGGCGGAGGGAAGGCTGCCGCGGCGCAGAATAATGATTACTAGAGCGGGATCCAAGGGCTCGAAGCAGCCGAGTGATGACGAGGGCGACACACTGTATTCTATAGACACCTGGACGTTGTATCATAGCCATGTAGATGACGAATTTCACATGAATCCATACAGTGTACATCATGTCCGATGAAGTCTCATATCTCAATGTCCATATTTTGTGCCCCTTTCTCCCTGCCCAGCGCCATCGCCATCATCTGCTTGTGCGGTCCGTGGATACCTCTTTTCTTCTGATACATGGCCTGCTTCGGGACCGGTCCACTCCTCTCCATCAACCATTTCCTGTGCCCGCTCCTCATCTTCCTTCTCTGCCTCAGCCACACGCTTCGCCTCCTCCGCCATCAAGATCTTGCTGTACTTGCTCCTTGCTCTTATTTCTGGCCCCTTCCAGAATGCCACAAATGGGACCACCCCCAGCAGTAGAGCGACCATACCCATCAGGAATATAGCCCATCTTGGGGTGAGCGATATGTACATCTGAAAGCCTGTCAGCATGACGAGTAGGAACGCGTTAAGATGGGGACTGCCTTACATCTTCAGTGAACATCGAGAAGGCCCCTACGGATATCAGCCGGATTCTACACCGGCGAAAGGCAGCTCACCAGCAAACATATTCCGTAGAAATGACATTCCAGCCAACGCTGACGAAGCGTATGATCCATAGCACTCTGACAGACTAAGGTTGAGGTAAGCGTTGAGTCCGGCATGTCAATCGCAGAGATGACTTACTACACAAATCCAGTGATATACAATGTGATAACGCAGCCTACAGCTTTCAGCGTTGCAATAAGACGAACACAACAAAAGCACTTACCGATGATGATAATGACTCCAATCGAGGGCACCGCCCAGTGTATATCAGGTCTGATGGTGAAGGCATATAAGATGCACCCTAGGGGAAGGAGGATGCCCGCTGCCATTGGCGCGTAGAGCCGTGCTTCGACACCATGCTTCGCCACTTTGCGCCTGTACAATCAGTCCCGGACTCCCGTTCAACAGATCAAGGGAGAGCGTACCTATATATCGCATCTTGGATGAAATTGCACGCGAAGCCAAGAACACTTCCTATGCTAGAGATCGCGTGAGCTGAATGTAAAACCTTCTTGAGCCAACACTCACCAAATGGTGGAGTAGATCAGACCGGTCTGTGTGGTCGTAAAGCCGTACACTCTAGGGTAGAGGAATGGCAATCCAAAGATTTGAGTGTAGAAAACACCCCACTGGCTTGATCAGCCTGTGATCGTGTGGAGCTCACCACAGACGGTACGAGGACTCACAGCCAAAGAGATCCAAACTGAGAAAAAAGTGACAATCGGCTCGACGCAAAGGAAGACTATCAAATATCAGCCGTGGCCCGCCCTGGAGCAGAAGAAAGTCTGACTGACGGAGAGGTCTGAGTAAACTCGTCGACATCGCTGCTAAGAACTTCTGCCGACCGATCTCACTGCGAGCAGTATATCTCCCTCCATCCGCCAATCCCCGCTCTTTCCGCAGCTGAGAAGCACGACGGCGGATTATGACAGGTGCTCTGGTCTCGGTAAGGATGAAGATAACAAGAGGGATATAGGCGCCGATCGCGACTGACCAGTCAGCATGCTTTGTGGCCAAGATTTCCTGAGTGAAGACTTACTCATTTCTATCCATTGGATCCACCTCCACCCGAGATCAGGACGCGCCTCTACCCAGCACATGACAATGGGTCCTAGACCAGTGAAGAACATCGCCATGAGTGCGAAGACAGCCATTGGGAGGCCCCGGCTGACGTGGACTCAGCAAGGTTCTCGCGTCAAACATGATGGAAGGGCTTACTCTTCCGGGACATAGATGTCGGATATCGTTCCGCCCACCAAAGTCGCCCCTAGCGATCCGCACGCGCCGATCAAGAAACGACCAACAAGGACCGTTCCGATGTTCTTGCCCCTATCGCACTCAGCACAAGTTAATTGAGATTCCACGCTGGTGAAACGCCGGATAACGCGACAAGAGGTCACTCACAAAGTTAGCATTAGGTGCAGAATCGTAAACGCCATGACCGCAAGGATATACGTCCATTTCCGTCCATACTCCTCACTGAGCGGAGCAAGTACCATCGGCGCTATTCCAAAGCCCCAAGCATACAATGCCAGGCCTGCTGCAGCCTGCAAAGCGGTATTGCCCAACTCAGCGGACATTGATGGCACACCGATCGAGTACGCCGACGTAGCGTACGCCGTTATACCCGTAAAGTACGTCGCTACGGCCACTATAGCATATTTGCGTCTTTTCGAAAAGTGAAACGGATTCGAAGGCGAGCTAGGTGGGAAGTCGACCCATATCAGACGACCGACGGGAGAGGGGATTGGGCCAGCATTTGAGCCACCGGTTGCTGAGTCAGGAAGAGTGGAGGTGCGCGGGGAAGAAGCTGCGGTCGTGTGATTTGATCCGGGGGTTTTGGATGGTGGATAGTATATCTCTGGCTGTCCAGCCGGTGTCAGGCTGTACAGAGGACCCCAGCCACAGCCCTCGGGCAGATGAGCTGTCCGATGTGGAGTGCGCGACCCACTCGGCGGGGAATCATCTACGTCGTATGTGGTCATCGCGACCGAGGATTTCGCCGGATTTTGATTTCCTTTCTTGGTCGGGATCGCTGCTGGGAGTTGTATATTATCTGCTCATTGGATACCTTGCCAAGGAATAGCTACAAGTCAGAGTCGAGTTGCAATTGATGAGTGCGTCGAAAAGTTCATCTTCTCGCTTAATATCAGGCGTCGGAGATAGCCGACTCGATGGGAGATCATGCCGGCAGAGCCGGTACGGCCGTATCGTGGATGGGCTAGTCTCGCTTACCATACCTTAACTCCTCTCCTCGTTACGCAACGCATGATATTCATACGCAAGGGTCAGGTTTCGAGGCTAGGATGGGCTACAGCAACAGATCCATGTGTCTATACAGATACTACGCAAAGTCCATATGTAGAGCTACAATACAGCATCGTCCTTCTTTCATACCGCTACTGCCACTGCCTCATTCTCGTCCCCAAATTTCAGGTCCAGCCCCAAATCGTCAAAATGCAAACTTCCCAATTGCGTTCCCACTAACAGCGCCGACCAATTCACCTCCCCATCTGCCTGTCTTGGTATTGGCAGACCTTCCAGCTCTACCGGTATTGGCATAGTCGAAGGCGCGACACCTTTCTTCCCCTTGGCCGACCCATGCGAGCCCGGTGTAGGATGTGAACGGGATAACCGAGATGAGGCGAGCGGGGAAGTGAGAAGTCGGAGCAGAGCTTCCGGGGTCGTGAACCTGGACCGAGGTGTAGATGCGCGCGAGGTATGACGGGTGGGTATATCGGCAGGCTGGAGTGGAGGAGGTGAAGGCATGAGGGGCGCCTCGACGATCACCAGGCCGCTATCCACCGAGCTGTATTGGCTGGAGTTGCCATTTTGTTCAGCATCATGTATAGCTGGCTCGTCCAGAACCTGACCGGTGGGAAGGTGCTGCTCTTGGTCCTCGAGTAGTGGAGTCTCTATCTTCTCCTCTCCCTCGCTGCTCGATGCATCCGATTGCGTGTCATCCTTGTCGTCAGAGAGGGGGTATGGCATAGGTGGGAGGTTGATGGGGGCAGGGACGGATGGTTCGGGTGCTCTGCAGGTGGCGGATGATGCAGGAGATGTCGGTGATATCGGCGTGGATGGCCCAGTTGATCTGCCAAGCAGCTGTTGTGCACCTCGAGAGCCCGATGGTCCGATACCCTTTAGATACTGACCCCGGAGATCGATAGTAGGTGGAGCTATCGACATCGGTCTCTCCGCGTGTGACCTTCTCTTCCGCTCCCTCTTTCCCTCACTTATCTCCGCCTCGACTTTGGCCTCTTTCGCCGCGTTCTCCGCCTCCTGGAAGATCTTTGCCTTCTCCGCCTCTTTCAAAGTCTTGGCCTCTTTGACCTCCTTCATGAGCACTTGTAATGGCGACTCGAGCCCAAGTAGAGGTGGACCAATAATGATGCCTTCAACTGACCGCCTCTTTTCCTGCGGACTGGCAACCAGCACGCCTGTCTGCGGGAGCGGTGCAGATCCCAAGAACTCCTGCATTGACACTCCAGGATTCCGTCTCGTAGTCGGCGATACATGCATGAGTTGAGCATGGACAATTGATGGCTGCTCGTCATCATCGAGAGACCCGCCGCTGGATAACGAGTCAGTCTCAGGATCGGGGAAGTGATTGAGTAGCGCTGTTGGCTCGACTTCGTCGAGGGGATCTTGTGTGGGTGTGGGCTGGACGCTGTCACTGTAGTAATTGCTGTGACAGCCTTCTTCAGATGAGGGGACGGGCGAGGAAGAGGTAGGAGGGAATTCGAAATCAGAATCGATTATGTCGAAGGGCTCGGTGCCGAGGCTGGAAAGCCCAATGAGATTGGGTATGGATCCGCCACTATGCCCGAGGTCTGCCGAGACACGAGAAGGACCAGGTGTGGGTTCACCATATGTTTCCTCACCCTCAAAATCGTCCTCGCCAGTCACGTCCTGATGCTCGTCCATCTTGATAGACAGACGAGCTGTATCAAGAGACTGACTCCTCCGTTGCACCTCCATCGCAGCTATCGGTGCAACCTCCGGAACCTCCTTCCTCTTCCCCTTGCCTTTCCCCTTGACCCCGTGGCCCGAGCCTCTATACGCCGCTGGCAACTCTGGCACGACCGGGACTTCAACTTCGGTCGGCATCGGAATCATGCCCGAGATGGACGACTTCTTCCGGAATGCCCCACTCATATTACTCAACGAGAACCGCTTGGATAATCCCCGAATACCTCCGGCTGACTGAACACCCTTGACAGGAGCAGAAGTCTCATCCCGGACCGGAACAGATTTGGCGGTCCCAGGAGTGAGAGGATAGGCTTCACTGTAGCCTGAGCTAGACGCTGTTGCAAGAGCAGGCGTATTGGTGTAGGCTTCAACGTGTTGAGGATGTGGGGTGACTTCTATTCGAAGCGAGGGCTTCGACTTAGCCCGTGACAATCGACTCCGTTTGGACGTGCTTGCTTCCGGCGCATCATGCCTGAAGTCCCGTGACGCTCGCTTGGCGTCTCGAGGACTAGGAGGTAGGTCCTTGATGGTGGGGATAGGTGGAGCCGGGTCGGATGAGGGGAAAAATAAGGCTTTCAAGGATTTCTGCCTCTTTAGAGTGGGGACAGGGGGCGGTGGATTGGACGTGGAAGGTCCATCATCGGATGATGAGCGGGATAGGACGGCTGTGAGGGATTTTGAGCGCTTGGGACGGGTGATAGGGGGTAGAGGCTGCTCCATGACCGGCTGTGGCGGTGGAGGTGGTGGTTTGGGCCGGGCGACAGCCGGCGGTGATTGAATATGGACGACAAGAGGAGGAGGGGAAGTGATGGAGTGTGCTTGGTCTCGGCTGCTTTTTCGTGATGAAGCCGGTTTGAGCTCGATAGCAGGTCCGAGAATCGCCAATTCGGCAGGTGTGCTAGGCTTCTGCAATTCGATGTCGAAGGGCGCCACCGAGTGGATGGTCATCATCGAGTCGAACATCCTCCCGTTGGGTGGAGATGATGGTCTTGAGTGATTTCTGACGACCGCGAGGGGTAAATCTTCGTCCTCGTCAAGCATCCGCATAACGTCCCCATGATCCGCATACCCCTCTTCTAGCGGCGGCATCATGACGTTCGGCGGACTCTGCGCCGCCTCTTCCAGTGGTGGGAGGAGGGAGAATCGCTCGAGCTCAAGACTATCCCGCTTCCGCTGCTCAACCATGCTCATCCTTTTCCCGATGTCCGCCTCGAGCTGACGCCGCGTCTTGGGCATGATTATACCCCTCGAGGCAGCTGGACGACCTGAAGTTGCTGGCCCTCTAGAGAATACAGGAGGAGGGAGAATGAACTTGTCCGACATGCCTATCCAGTGGCCATGCTGCTGCGAGATGGAGGTAGCGTGGGCAAGAGAATTGAGAACTACGCCGCTGGGCGGCGAAGTGTGGCGTATGGGAGAGGGAGGCGGGGAGGAGGCAGCGCTAGGATCGGTGTTGATCAGGGTAGCCGCAATTGTAGCTGAGAGTAGGGATGGAGGGGATTGGGGTCGAGGTCGGAGTGGGATGAGTGACGAGGGGTGAGGAATAGGATAAAGCATCACTGGATCCCCCTCGTCTAGAACATCAGCTCAGAATTTCATTGGAAGACAATCGAAGAACTCACCCTCAGGCGGGACGAGGCGTACTCGAGGCAAAGTCTTGATCCTCTCCCAATCCAACTCTTCAGACTCCCCTCTTTCCCTCGGTGGCGGAGGGGGAGCTTTCCGGCTAGCACGCTTACTCCATCGGTCTTTCCCCTTGCCTTTCGGCTTGCTCATATCCGCGCCCGCGTCCTCTTCGTACGCTGAGGGGATAGAATCCATTGTACCTCCCGACCGGCGTATGAGAGCAAAGATGGACGGCTTCGTTCGATAGCCGCGAGGAGGTGGAGATGTCGGTCGAGGAGGGGAAGAGCGGAGATGGGATATTTCAACAGGAGGGGGACCGTGAGAGCGATGTCGAGTCAGAGGGTGGGAGATGGTAGGCCGACATTCTTGTTGTTGTGGGTGATCCGAGCTCATTGTCGCTCCTGCACTAGCTTCGCTCCGAGAACCGACAGCTTATTCGAACTGTAATTTTTATGGCGTCTAGTGGTCGGGTCGTTCGCCTAGTTAGGATTTCACGATAGGGACACTGTAGATCACAATAAGCAGAGATAACAACCGCCGTATCAGCTGTATCTTGCTCGGGTCCCTTGGTATTTCTGAGACATCGTAAACAACGAGCGAATAACGGCCACCTCGTTCAGCCCGGTCAGCAGCCGCTGTGATTGAGACATGGTGATTTCCCGGTCCCAAACAAGCCCCGCTGAGGTCTAGCTAGGCGCTTCGGGAAGGGAATACACTCTGACGGCTCACGAGTTAGGAGTGAGTGATGCGTACCATTAACTTGGCGCGTAGCACTCGCAGCGGTACGGCGATTTTGTAAGCACTGCGAATGATAGTTGCAGCAGACGTTTGGAATACGTCCGAGAGCTTGACGAGCACGGAAAGGCCTTGCGATGTGTGATCGACGCTTGTACCATCGCTGGAGATGAAAAGTCGAACTCTATAAGGCTTTGTGCTTTGTGGACGAGCGCAATGCCGGGCCAACCTCCGAATGTCAAGGCGGCAGCCTATAGCAGCAAAGTCTTTGGCTTTTAATCACTGAGGCGTCCAAGCGCCAAGATATAAGGAATGTATGATGATACTAGTCGATTGTCTGTCTACCCAGACACTGATTGTCCCTTCTCGTACCCCTTTCATCTGGTGATATGCTCTCGTGAAGCAGAAATACCGTTTCGTTCCACTTCCCCCTCGTAATTGCGCGGGTCGTTGCCGCTCATTGTCCATTCTTCCCTCCCTCACATCAAGCCCTTTTACAATAACAGACCCCCAATGATGCCCGCCAATACCAACAGTCCACCCATCCCCATTCCCTTCGCTGTACTCGCCGCGCCCGAGAGCCGGACAGCAGATGGTGCTGAAGTGCCCGATGGGGCCCCGTTGGCGTCGGCAGCAGTGACCATGGCGGTCACAGTAGCCACCACCACTCCATTCGAGCCTGAGGCAGCACCGCTCCCAGATACTGCCGATCTCGAAGCGGACGATGATCCTGTCCCGCTTCCGCTCCTGGACGAGCCAGACGCAGAACCAGATGCAGAACCTGCATTGGCCGCCGAGGTCATTGCAGCCGAAGCGACCGAAGCAGATTGGACTACACCGGGGTTTCCAGCGTCGAGCGATCCGCCGGTGGGGATGACGACTGCTGCTGATGCCTGTGTACCCGCGTTGCTAGCTCCGGGTAGCTGAGCGAATCCGACCGCAGATGGGTTGAACCGGTATACCGAGTACACATTCTTCAACGCACTGTCGCCCACGATCCACTGGACGGGGCTCCCAGCAGGGAGGTTTTGAACAAAGACCGCGCCGGTGCAGTAGGCCTGATCTGTGCCGTATCGACCGAGGTTGAAATCACGATCGGTGACTTTGATTGTGAAGCCACCAAATGTGAGTTGGAAGTCGATTTTGGTAGTGCAGGGGTATTCGTAGTAGTTACGGTAGGATCCAGACATTTGGCGCGAGCCAGGAATGGCTGCGAAGATGGATGCGACAGTGTCGGAAGGACCGCCAATGAGGGTGGTACCGGTATCTACGGCGACGGTGCTGCCGGCGTTGAGAGAGATGGATGTGCCTTGCATAGTAACGCCTGGGGTATCAGGCTAGCTCTGACAAGGTGCAAAGCAGAAAGCGTGACTCACGGTCCATTGGAATCTGCCAGTACTGAGATCCGCTAGGTACAGAGACATAGGTAATTGAACCAGAGTACAAGCTGGAGTCGAGATAGCCGAAAGTCGCCTTGCCACCGTTGCCCTCGAGTCGGCTAGCGCCAGCGACATCGCGATACCGAGCGAGGTAGAAGCCGAAGAGGGGCTGTGACCATGCGCCAGACTGGACGAGGTTGACCCACCATGGGATGGCTAACCATTAGCGCTGGAGCAAAGGGACGTGTCACAAGGTCAAGCTCACCTTTCGAATAGGCCAAGGCAGTGAAACTCAATCCCATGATCCCACTCAGGCTGTCACTGATCAGACCACTTGACATTGAGTCGCTGACGGCAAACGTCTGAGATGCGACCGAGTAGCCGCCGAGGGAGACGGTGTCCTGCACGAGGTGGCCGGATGTACTACCCGAGCCGTACTGGATGCCAAAGGAGTTATTGGACCTGTACAATTAGTCAGACATCCTATGCGGAATGTGCTCGTAAAGAGACGTACGGTATGTGGCTGGAACTGCCGGCAGCGTTGAACTTCTTCATCCCTCCGCACCCCGAACATCCGCTCCCTGTAATCCACAGATCTGCACTTCCAGTGTCCAACACAACGTCAAAGTTCTGACCAGGTGTACCGACCGACACCTGACCTGAGTAACTTGCGTCTAAGTTGTGGTTCGTCAACTGGACTTCTCCCGCCCTGGCACCCAACCTTGGCATCGCGATCAGAGATGCAAAGTCTCCTAGTCCATCGTTGTACCGGGTGTCTATCTTGGCCTCCTCGCGAAGGAGCCAGTTGGAGTCGAGGACATTGCGCGGGGCAAGGGAGCGTGAAGCGAGTGAGGCGTCGATAGAGCGGAGGATGTGTGATTCGGAGTGCTTAAGAAGGACCTCATTAGGGTTGTTGGAGCGTGGAGCAGGCGTGGCGGGATTCAGGTGAAGGGGAATGGCAAAGGGTTCAGGTGCTGGAGCAGGGGCGGCGAGGGCGGTGGAGAGGGCGGGAATGAGGAGGAGGAGGGTCAAGAGAGAGGGAGACATGTTGGATCAAGAAGGGGACCGTCGTTGTCGGTCTTTTCGCGAAGATTGGGGATATACAAAGAGCGCAAGAGCTGGTAATTAGCATAAGGGTATGACATAGGAGGTGACACCCGCGCGAAAGGAGGGTGGGAGAAGACTTCGTCTTGAATCAGGGGCGAAAGGAGCTGGACAACTGAAACACACCTAGCGGAAAAAGGGATGAAGGTTGGGTCGAGGTAAAACGAGGGTGTCGGAGGGTACTGCGCAGCAGGTGGGTCTCGATCAACGAGGTGTAGGGAGTCGGGACCGGCCGCGAAGGAGTCTAAGGATGAGAGATGGAGAGGAGAGATGCGGATAGATGATGTACAAGAAGAGAATCACAAGATGTTATAAAGTCCTAACGAACGTGGAGTTGATGTGGAGTGAGATCGCCCTTTCAGGGTTGAGAACCTTGGGAAATTGAGGGTAAATGTCAGCCCAAATCATGCTGACCGCAGTCGTTCACGCTCTCGCCCACCGTCGCACTTCCGCCAAGGTGATGCTCCCCCTTTGCCGGTAGTGCGATCATGCATATATTTACCCCAGATCTCTGCTGTGGCCCAGACTCCAGTAGAGAGAGGCCGTCACGCTCAGGGTGGGATGATCAGACGTCCTTGTTTCATGCACATCCCTCGTTACGGCAGCTCGCGTCGGTAAGATTACGAGGTTCTTGAGAGCTGTTTCAAGACTGCTCCAGAGCTTTTACCATGGACAAAGATCACAGCGATGCTTGAGCAGATGATGTCAGAGACTTGGATCCACTAGTCGCATCGCCTGTGGAGCTGAAAGACGCGACTTACACCTGTATCGCTGAAACTCTTTTGTTCGAAACAATCAGACAGCGTTACATTTCCGTGACAGAGTTTCGCAATTGAGTTAGCCCAATCGGGCAACTGGCCTCGTTTCAGGATACTCCCGGATCTTCTGATCCCGCCGGATCTACCCCGCACTCGGACCTCTTTCGGCCCGAAGCTAAAGATGCGGGGAAACGTCGGCCGGCTGCCGCTCTATCATGCCTTCAACATTTTGACAGCCTTCATCAATCCCACAAGGCTATCAAGGCATCACAACATGGTAGGACAGACATCAGACTACTACATTGGCTTCGATGTGTGAGTTAAATGGATATCAGGCCGTATGTTCTGCTGAAAGGTTGCAGAGGGACAGGCTCCGCTCGGGCCTGCCTGGTCGACCGCGAAGGTACCCTACTTGCCGACCACTCCATCCCCACTCAGACGCTTCGCTCGCCGACTGATCATCGGATATTCGAACAGTCTACTGCCGATATCTGGGGTGCGCTAGCCGCGTGCTCCAAGGCCGTCCTGGCTGCAACGGGTATCCCCGGAGACCAAGTGAAAGGGGTTGGCTTTGATGCTACTTGCTCATTGGCTGTAGTGGACAAAGATGGGACGGCATTAAGCATAAGTCGCTCTGGTGATGGCAAGGGTGGGAAAGAGGATGATGCCAATCTAGGCAAGGCGGGCGAGTGGAATGTAGTGCTTTGGGCAGATCACAGGGCGGAGGACGAAGCGGAGGCCATCAATGCGACTGAAGAAGGGGTGTTGGGCTTCGTGGGCGAGACTATGAGTGTAAGCTTGCGACTTGGCGAGAATCACTGCGCCCCTCGCTGATGTCTTCAGCTTGAGATGGAGATTCCCAAAGTGCTCTGGCTCAAGAAGCACATGTCCCCCGAACGCTTCAAGCAGTGCAAATTCTTCGAGTAAGACCTGTCAATTCCTGCTCATCCTTGTCCGACTGATCCAAGCAGCCTCCCGGACTACCTCACCTATCGCGCCACGTCATCTCCTGCTCGTTCGACTTGCTCCTTAGCCTGCAAATGCTCATACGTCCCACCCGGAACGACCATGAAGATCAAATGTGAGAACGGGCGAGAGGAGATTAGTACAGATGGATGGAGCGCCAGATTCTTCGAGAAAATCGGTAAGTCAGCCTTCGCTTCCCAATTACAGAGGTGCATTTTCATGCTAATCAGTCTCCCTTGATTCAGGTCTCGGCGAAATGGTTGGAGAAATGTTTGAGGCTCTCGGTGGGATTCCTGGAAAAAACGGGCTGGTCCTCACTGCCGGACAGCCTGTTGGAGCTGGCTTGAACAAGCAGGCTGCAGCTGATTTCGGCCTTGCAGAGGGTACGGCTGTGGGCAGCGGGGTGATTGATGCGTGAGTGTTTCTGGCTCATGAGGCTGTAACGTAGCTGACTTCAACAGGTACGCCGGATGGATCGGGACGGTCGCTGCTGCCTCGAAAGACGCTGCTGGCAAGGTTGGCAATAAGCCTGGATTGGAAGAAGGCGTGCATCGACTCGCTGCTATTGCTGGGACTAGCACGTGTCACATCGCACAGAGCGACGAAGGGATCTTGGTACCCGGAGTGGTGAGTCCCTAGCCTGACGAGGGATTCACAACACAGTGGAAATGCTGAAGCTGATACCTACAGTGGGGACCTTATCGAGACGCAATCTTCCCCTCCTTGTGGATGAATGAAGGCGGCCAATCTTCCACGGGCCAACTCATCGACTTTATGGTCTCTACGCACCCTGCCTATCCGAAGTTACAGGCCTTGGTCACTGAGACGGGCAGAAACTTGTTTGAGATCCTCGGAGATCGGCTGGAGAGTATGCGTGAGGAGAAGGGCGTTCCTACTGCCAGTGAGTTGTCTGGGCAACCCCGACTCAGAATGAGGCTGATTGTTCAGCGCATTTGACAAAAGACCTGCACTTCTACCCAGACCTGGTAAGTCGTGATCTCAGATCGTCTTACTTCCATTTCGACCTCAGGCTGACTTATGTAGCACGGGAATCGTTCACCATTGGCTGATCCAAGGATGAAAGGCATGGTCTGCGGTTTGACTTTGGACGATTCTTTGAATGATCTTGCGAGAAAGTTTAATGTCACACTAGAAGTAAGATTGAACGAGCCAGCTGAATGGGAATGTCAAGCTGATTTCCAAAGGCGATCGCGCTGCAGACACGTCACATTGTGGACGAGATGAATTCAAGAGGACATCAAATTAACTCGATCTACATGTCTGGTAAGTCTATACACTTGACAATACGCTTACAATCAGGCTCTCAAGCGAAGAATGCTCCGCTCATGGGTCTCCTAGCCACTGTCCTGCAGATGCCCATCCTTATTCCCCCTCAACCATCCTCCGCGGTCGTTCTCGGCGCAGCAATGCTCGGACGCTTCGCACACGATCTCACTACAGCTCGTGGTGGTGCCCCTATCTCTACGCAAGAGGCAGCCGAAGAAGAGAAGAGAACCAGGGGTGGTGGCTTGTGGGAGGTCATGTCACAGATGACTGCGCCCGCGGTTGCAGTCCAGCCTCGAGGTGGAGAAGGGGGTGAAAAGGAAAGGAAGTTGTTGGATGTCAAGTATCAGATCTTCAGGGAGGCGGTGGACATTCAACGAAAGTGGAGGGCGATGATTGCTGAGGTTGCGTAGACGTCGCTACGGTACCCCATAGTCATCTCTAGAGCTGTCTTATCTTTGGACATAATGCATCCACCCACATATGCAGAAGCTGCCAGATCTTTACGTTATCGGCCGATTCGACTTACGGCATAGATAAACGCGCGTCGTCGCGCCGAATCGGGCCCCGGCTGCACGCTGTGAAGCTTTTCAATCAGGTCTATGCATGGTACTGTCGGGATGGCTCATGTAGCAAGATGAACGCATATGCATACCGTGTAACTCAATGATACGGTACTGGAACGATGTAGGATTGAGCGGGAGAACTGGGCAGAGTCGATCGATTCGATGACCGAATACGTTGCCGAAGGGGTCGGTCAGCGTTCCCCGCCGAAATAGCCACGTGGGTGACCGCCCGAGCCTGATGAAGTTGAGGGTGGTCTCACTCGAATGATTCCTTGTCCTTCGATTATTCCTCGTCCTCTCATACAATCATCTACCAATACAGCTTATCAACTCTACTCAGTATCGACATCCAACCGTATACTGGTGTGCGTTAACCGATAAATCTCCGAAACATCCACACCGATACTCCTCAGTCAAAGCCATCGGTGGCGATAACGGATAAGGGCGGAAAGCCGCGCTGTGCAGTAACCAAGCCAGTCCGGAAAGGAATTCACTGTAAGTTATCTCGACCCTTCCCACGGATAAACACATCTGTACAGTCTATCTGTATCCCCTCCTCATATTCCGAGACTGCCTTTGGTGGTTTTCGAAGGTACGGACGCCACTTGTCAATTTGGGGTTACCCTGACCCCCTTTGACACCCTCCTTCCGACGACCGATCCTGTCCGCTCGTGTTTCTCCCAACCCTGAATCATTCAACTGACTCATCTCAGCCAGCCCATTCTACCAAACACCTTTCGCCCTCCTTTTTCCATCCATCATCCTCACCCATCGCCAATATGTCACCCCTCGATCTCTTCTCCCCTACCCTGACCGCCACCTCCTCCACATCCCGCGCCCGCACCGATATTGACAACCTCCCCGATTTGGACGTCGTCATGGAAGGTGTAGAGGTCCCAGACATCAATGATCTCTTCAACTTTGACGAGTACGAGTCAGCCAACGACGTACGTTTCCATCATGGTACACAAGACGGCTGAAGCTGACAGTTCTAGTCTCACTCCGCAGCCACTATCTCCCCCAACCAAACTCCTTCACCTCAGCCCGCTGCGCACAGCCCCCTCGCCGTCCCTGGCTCACCCACCTTCAACTATCAATCCAACATTGACTTCTCCACCTTTGACTTCATGAACGAGAAGGAACCGGAAGCATTCTCATTCCCCACCTACCCCGATCTTCAGACCGAGCTGAACAACCTCACTGCCGGTCCATCCTCCTTCCCATCACTTCCCCCCGCCGAAATCCCCTCGACCGAGTTCACCGTAAAATCAGAGCCGATCGATTTTTGGGATGCTCAGCGGATGAGCGGAGGTTTCAATATCCAGGCCACCGCCACTCCCGTCATCCTTCCCCCTTCCACCATTGACACCTCTTCATCATCGTCCGGCTCGACACCGGCCCCCATGATTGACTTCAATGGGCTTCCAGCGGATCAGCAGGCCGCGCTGCAGCAGCTCATGTTCAACATGATGGCGTATCAGAGCCAATTTGGCACTGCGGGAACGGCGAATGCGGGCATGGCCCCACAACCCACTACAGTTGAGCCCAGCATGCTGTTCTCGACCTCCAGTAGCGCTTCAACAAGCGGCCCATCTGGCTTTGCGCCCATGCCTGTTGCCTCCGGTTCCGGCAGCTCCAACTTCGCTTCGACCTCCAATAGCACCCCCGGTCTTACCATCGGCAGCACATCTGCATCGTCTGGACCCAGCGTCTCTGCTGCTCCGTCCGGTCCGGCCTCTGTCGCCGCGGACGATGCAGATGAGGATGACGACGCTCTCATCTCGATTGAACCACACGAGCAATCCCGCTCTTCCCGGGCCGATTCTTCGTTTTCATACGGTGGCGACGACCTCAATGCCATGTCCCGGCTTGACCGTCTTGCCCCACTCTCCAGCATCTTTTCCGCTGGGAAGGGTAAAGGCGGCAAGAAGGGCGGCGGTCTATCCAGTGTCGTCAGGCAAGAAGATGAGGATATCGATGATGATGATTCGTGGAGGCCTAGTCCAGAAGAATACAAGAAGCTGTCGTCTAAGGAGAAGCGGCAATTGAGGAACAAGCTGTCTGCTCGGGCGTTCAGGAATAGGCGAAAGGACTACATTGGAACGCTCGAGGGGCATATCAAAGAGAGGGATGGGGTCATTGATGAGATGCGCTCCGAGCTTGTTTCTTCACGAACAGAAAATCAGGATTTGAGGTATGTCAATCTCTTCACATGCTAGCGTCAGTGCTGACTATCTACAGAAAAGAACTCGCTGCGCTCAAAGCTAGTACGATGGGTATCCTCCATCCCAAATCCGCAATCAATACCGAGACACCCCCAATCCTCCAAGCTTTCGCCTTATCCTCCAACCTCCCATCCGCCGGTCCCAGCCAGCCCAAAAAGTCCGCACCCACCCCCGTCTTCAACCCCCGGAAAGATATCGGTGTCGATAGCAAAACACGATGGGGTAATGAGAACCTCTTCGGAGGCGGCTCAACCATCTGCCACACTATCCTCACTACATCCTCCGACAACGCCGCTCCGGCCTTGTCACCCTTTGATATGCCGCGGGCAAACATCAATCCCCGTCTATCCTCCTTCACTCCCGCTCCCATCTCGCAAACAGCCAATCTGCAAGCTACGGCAGATGGTAAAGACCTGGCCAATGCTTCGTTCGCCGATTGGTCAGAGAATAACGCATTCTCCATTCGGTCCATGGACAGCTACCGGATGCAGATGTGGGGTCGGCTCGCACGCGAAGCAGCGTCAGATAAGGCGGGTCTTTCGGGCGCTGTACGACCAAAATTCCTCGTCGAGCCGACCCCATCGCCTGCAGAGGCGGACTCCACCGTACCTACTGCCGCCCAGCTGGCAGCTGCGTCCGCTGCGCACATCACATCTAAACTTGCCGCCTCCTTCTGGTCGGCATTCCAAACACCGTCCAGCAGGCTCGATACCGATAAACTCACATCGGTCGTCACTGGCAAAGCGCGCTTGCGTGTCATGATGCTGGATGACGAGGATGAGAAGAAGCAGCAGCAGGCGCAGGAGGACATGATTGCTGCGCTGGGCGGGTTGAAGTTGCAGGCGGGTAAAGAGGCTGGATGGAGGGAAGTCCAGGGTTCCGGGAGCGGGATAAGGGCGAGAGAGGATCCACTCAGGGCGCTTGGAGGTCTGTTTGGGCTTGGGATGGGAATGCCAACGAGGGCGTAGTTCTTCAGACGGATAGTTTCGGTTCTTTGTTCACTCCCCTAGATGATTCACACCCCTTCTCACTTGTGTAGTCTTAATTTGTATACTTCGACTTTGTTAGCGGGAAATATTAGGTGAAACTAGAATTGTACGATATCAAGGATCACGTCTTCTAGGTCGATGTATGTGATAATAATATTTAGCCTGAAGAGCGAGCTTTAGGTTTTGGTCATCCTGGAGTGATTCTGAAGATAGATGTCTGCCGCATAGTAGGGAGGTTTGTAAGTGGTCAGCGCGATTTCTACTCTCTCGCCAATGCCCGGCTCCCATCGGAGTAAGAACCCTCCAGTCTGAGCAAAGTGTCATCTGGGTAGCAGCTATAATCTACGATCGACACTGTCCATCCTCAGAGGCTCAAGGCATCCGCCCCATCCTCAAGGTCGTACATTCGGGAACGGATTCGTCTTTCCAAGCACGACCATCTGCAGCCCGTGCGATATATAGCCCTTCATAAAGCCCTTAATGAGTCAGCTCAAAGCCCATTATACCAGGTCACAGAACTCACACGAGAGATCATATTCGCAACCATACACTCCACCTCATCCGCATCGACCTCGACCCCATGCAGCTCCAGCGCGACTTTGAATGTTGACAGTGGTATTCTCGTTGATTTATCACTTGCGATCCACCTAATCCATCAGCTTCATTTACACGTCCAGCCATAGGAATACTCACGCTTTCCTAAATAAAACCCGGAGACATCCCTCTCGAGCCCTCTCGACTGCGAGATACGAGCTCATGCCTACCAATCTCGCCTGAGCCCATTCCAGCCGTTCATCATATGCCCGAACGTTTCCCGATTGGATAGCGTGAATGAACGGCGAGTAGGTCTCGTGTAGGCGGGGGAATTGAGCGAGGAGGGTTGGATTGGGGAATTGGGCAGTGAGCAGGCGAAGGGGGATCAGATAGGTCAAGATGAGTCTTATTGTGGTCAGCGATGGACGAAAGCTTGGTCGAGGTTTGTAACGCGGACGGACTTACTCCACATTTCTTGCTGGTTCTGGAGGACAGTGATCTAGAGCCCAGGTGAGTTCTTCCGTTGCCTGACGCATCAGCCATTTCCTCCTACGTAGACTGCCGTCGTCGTGGCCTGAGATTCACCTTTAAGTCATCTCCACCCAAGAACGCCAACATGCCGATATAGAAGTGCCACGTTATCTGCCGCTGATCAGCTAACCACTCCCAATCGCCCAGAACGAGCCTGAGCGAAACACTCACTTGATCCGCTATTGGCGCTTCGTGTACCGCCGGTGTTTTAGGATCCGAGTTCACCACTCTGATGATGTTCTTGCATAGATTTGGCTTGCCGACCTATTACCATAAGCTTTGCCTTTATCGACCATTGCTGTCGTGTATGACCAGGCGTCGGGATCAGCAGAACTCACTTTGAAGTAGCACTTTATACTAAGACATGCGACGTGGTAGACACCCACTCGCCGCGATTCGGACCCCTTAAACGTTCTGGAGGGTCAGATATCAGACACTGATACTAGAGAGTGTGTCAGAGGCGTATCTCACCTGTCGGTTGCGCACAATGAGAACGCCTTGCTGACTGTCCGGGTACATTCCTCTAGCGCGGGCATTTTACCTGTGGCAGCGTATGTGCTCTGATCAGCCTATAGGATGTCAGCGCGGGCAGTCGGACACGGCCAGACCCTTTCGAATGTTCTGATCTCAAGGCGAGTGTGACTTACCAGTTCTGCCAGATCTCGCAAGTCCGCCAACAGAAGAAACAAGACTGGTAAGCACCACGCTGATTGATCGGGTAGCCAGCGGTATAAGAGGGAGAGTATTTGCGATTGGTGGGCATAGCTAGATATGTCAGCTTCGGCTTCGCATTCAGATCCTGTTGCAGGAAAGGCTTAGCTCACGCCTCTTGGTAGCTGTTGAAATAGAACGCAGAGACGCAAGCGCAATGTCTGAGTGCTATGGCGTCCCATGGCTCAGGTAGGTTATGTGGTGGATTTGTCAGTCTCCTTTCCTTTCAGATCAGCTCTGTATACGACATCCATATATCCGCGGCGAGCAACTGACATCGATAGGTCCTACGGTATCTGACAGACCTCGGGCCATTTTGTTGCGAATAGCAAGTAGGCGGAGGAGCGGGCCGGCGTCATTTCTCGACAGCGGTGATTGGAAAGAGGTGATATACTGCTGTAGCTTCATGCTGTGCTGATTCCCGAGCTCTAGTATTGACTATAATGAGAAATGAGTATGTGGTACAGAGCACTACATACGGGCATAACTGTCGCTCCCAATGTCAACGAGGAATGGGTTGTCGGCCCGGCGATCGCCGCCTTGTTTACGTAACCATTCTCCTCGGATCCGAAAAGCTGCAGCACTCGATAATTTCAGCGACCCCTTTGCTTTAGTTTGCCCTATATAAACACTCAAGACTCACAGCAAGGTAGTCTACTCAGAGATCCCACATACCGCGGCACGAACAAGGCCCTCTTTTACCACCACACTCGAACAAAAACCAAGCTAGATCACAAGCAAATAATCGATTAAAATGGCCACCCGTAAGCTACCTCGTCTCGATGATCAATTCCTCAATTGACCCATATATCAGGTACCCAATTCGAGAACTCGGCCGATGTTGGAGTCTTTGCGAAGCTCACCAATGCGTGAGTCATCTTTTTGTGGCTGAGAAAGATCAAGCTCGCAGAACGGATTGAGAAGGCTGTCAGATGGAGAAGAGATACTGACGATGCAAAGTTATTGTTTGACCGCCGTCGCCTCATCTTCCAACTTCTACTCCGTCTTCGAGGCCGAGCTGGCCGATGTCATCCCGGTCATACATACGACCATCGCCGGGACAAGAATAGTCGGAAGACTTTGTGCTGGTGAGTTTTGGCTTGAGGCATAATGCGTTAAAGCAAAGGGCGGGGAGTAGGACTTGGCAAATTTGTGGGCAGGCTCGACGGAGGAGGCGACAGGGCGGACATCTTCAGCTCCATGGATCAACCACCCTTTGACTGCAAGGCAAGGGGAAAGAGCTGGCTGTCTCGGACCTCGGTCGATGTCAATTCCAAGTTGTGCAGATTTGCTCCTTTGTCCCCCACCGCTGCCTGGATATATGCTCGAATAACCACTGACCGCATAGGCAACCGTCACGGTCTCCTCGTTCCCTCCACCACAACCGACCAAGAACTACAGCACCTACGAAACTCGCTTCCCCCAGCTGTGGCTATCCAGCGTGTCGAAGAGCGTCTTTCAGCCCTTGGGAACGTCATTGCGTGCAACGACTACGTCGCGCTCGTCCACCCGGACATTGACCGAGAGACGGAGGAGATTATTGCCGATACGCTCAAGGTTGAGGTGTTCAGGCAGACGATAGCGGGCAACGTGCTTGTAGGGAGTTACTGCGCTCTGACCAACCAGGTAAGTCGCACTTGGTGTAACCGAGGATAGGGGAGGGCGAATCTGGAGCCTATCGCTGCGAGCTGGCTTCACTCTTCTCCCTATTTCCGTCTCGTTCAGCCCCTTCCTCATCCCACTGCAACTGCTACCTATGTATGTAGCTGAGCTGACATGACAGGGCGGCCTCGTGCACCCCAAGACTCCCCGAGCAGAGCTCGACGAACTTTCCTCCCTCCTCCAGATCCCTCTCGTTGCCGGAACCGTCAACCGAGGTTCCGACGTGATTGGTGCCGGTCTGGTGGTCAACGACTGGTGTGCGTTCGCCGGTTTGGACACTACCGCCACTGAAATCAGCGTGGTCGAGGCTACCTTCCGTGAGTTGCCCTCTCAGTTAGGCTGCACCCTTGCCTCTAGATACGGCTATGTCAGAGTTTTGGCTGACGTTCTCAGGTCTGCAAGGCCAGACTAGCGCGGCTGTGATCAACGAAATGCGCGACTCGCTCATTGACAACTATGCATAAGCAGTCTGAGGGGACGCGGGCTTTAGTGCACACATACATAGAGGAATATGTAGAGCGGGCCCTCTGAGCGGAATGCAGATACCTGTACAGCAAGGCCACAAGGGCAGATTTTAGCTTGAATCCAACAAGGCGGTGTTGTGGCTGGTGACGGAGTTCCATTTTCGGCACGTCTGATCTTACCTTCATTTCGACACTCTCTGTGTTTGCCCTCAGACTCGTGATCCACGCCCACTGCATAGCTATACGCGCCTGTGCATAGCCTCTGATACAAGAGCGGGCAGCTATATACCCCTGCATCGCCCGCGGCCCAGTCGCAGAGGAAGAGCCGGACAGGATCGACACAAAACAACAACTCTCCCTTCTTACTCGGCTGCCCCATATTTTAGGCTTCCATCTCGCAGGATGTCGCGCAACTCTATCGGTCCAAGTCCCAGCGCCAACCCAGCCCGCCGGAGTCTTCTCGACGCTATCAATCCCTTCCCCCGACGCCCTAATTCCAGTTACAGCCCTAATGACTCGCCTCTCCTCCATCCGGACTCGGCAGGGCCCACAGGCCGCGGTCTCCAACGGTATTCAACCCCTCCTTCGTCCTCTCCTTCCTACCTCCATCCTGAGGGCTCGCCAGACTTTGGGGGCCCACCCCAGCAGGTCTCTTACTCCCCTCCCCTTCTTCACCCGTCTCTCCCCTACGCCAGATCAGACAGGCAAGACTCGACCGTCTCTTCCCGCCGCTCATCGTTCTCATCCGACCGGCCCCGGAAGAGCGATCTCAAGAACCGACCTATGAGTCTGTCAGTCAACTATGTACCTGCGAAATTTACGCGTATGCACGCCCAGGGCGAAGGGTCGATGGGGGGTGCAGGCAGCGCGAGCAGTATTGGGATGAGGCGTAGAAGAAAGGTCGGAGGCGGTAGAGAAGCATTCGCAGATAATGCGAATCGGATGGGAATGGCGGGTATGGTGGATGATGATGAAGGGGTGGAGTATAAGATGGCCAGAGGAGGAGTGAGGAGGAAATCAGGCAAGAAGAGGACGTTGAGGTGGAACAGGTTCAAGGCGTTCTTGTTTGCTGCAAACACTGTGGTATGTTACAAGAGCTCACAAGAGATGGCTCAACTGACATTCAGCTTATGCTATATGGTCTTGCAACTCTCGTTGCTGCTATCCTAGTCTGGCTCAATGTCTTCACCCACGCCGATGTGATCCGGGTAGGTAACAAGGATGAACTCATTGGTGAGTTGCAACTTCACCTTCCTCCCGCCTGTCCTGGGCCGAGCTAACACTGCCAGTCTCGACAGTCGCCGCAGCTCTCTGCACTCTTACAGCAGTGTTTGGCTACTCCGGTATCATACTCAACAATCGCGCCTTCCTCGCAGTCTACACTCTCCTACTGTGGATCGATCTAGGCTTCATCGCCGCTCCGGGATACATGACCTACAAACAGCGTACCTTCAACCTGGAGGGTAAACTGAATCAACAATGGAGTAGGTATCTTGGTACAGACGGAAGATTACGGATCCAAGACGCTGTAAGTCCGCCTCTCTTCAATCGCGAGGAAACCCCCTTGCTGATACCTCAGCTCGTCTGCTGCGGCTACTTCTCCCCATTTATCGAGGCCACACAATCACCATTGTGCTACTCCCGCTCCAACCTGCCCGGATGCAAGGGCCACTACCTACGCGTGGAGCGTAATGTCCTGCACGTATGGTATGCCGTCGCCTTTGGCATCGTCGGTGCGCACATCCTCGTCATCATTGCAGCCTTGCTGTGCTCGAACCACGTTACGTATCGCTTCGGCAAGGGCTTGACACCGAAGCGGTACCGGTTGGATCTGAGGAGTATGGGTGTTATTCTGGATGATTACGCCAAGTCAGTCTTTGAAGATTGCCCACGCTAGACATCTGCTGACACCGTAGCCAAATTGCAGCTCAATTCGGAGACGACGTGGCACAGCAAGCCCTGACACGTTCGGTGTCCCGAGGATCAGGTCAACATACCCCGATGGCACAAGATAGCCTGATCGACTTTGCAAACTCCCGCCGCAGCTCCTTCGCACCTGGCAATAACGGCGCCACCCCGTCTCCTAATCCAGGCATGTCACGCCCCGGGTCGATCAATGGGACGTATACCAGTTCTACGGCGTACAACTCTAGCGCATATGCGCCATACGGAAGTGATACGCTGGGAGGCTATGGGCAGGATCATGGTCAGATCCAGAGTCAGCAGCCGGGGGTACGGCTCGTCAGTGGTCAGAACCAGGATCGGGGCGTGGGCGGCGGAGGGGAAGCAGGGGAAGACTGGTATAGGGATGCAGATGAGGATGCGGGGGATATGGGAAGGACGAACTATGGGGGCGAAATTGGAGAGTCGTCATCTAGCGGTGCTGAGCCTTATGGTCAGCCTGGCGAGGGACACCGGACGAGGAACAGCGTGGGATGGGCTCAATGATGGAGTTCGGATGTCCGGGGGGAGTATTAACGTGATGTACGATGAGAGATGTAGTGGACAATGCTGGTTTTGATGTACAATCTCGACTGCTCTGGCTAAGGACTTTGATGCTTTTTACTAAACAGTATTGATATACACAACCTTGAAACTATCTCGCTCTTCTGAATCTGCTGACATTCAGTGTTGGCCTAAAGCATCGCCTGGAACCGCTCTCTCTCGGCCGCTGGAGGAATGGACACGAACAGCGCCACGCCAATATACATGGTCTCGGCGCAGGGCTGAATACATCAGCTCCTGCCTTAGCGGCCATGGATCGAGCTCACCTCGTTTCCGTGCGTCACATAGCTGTTCGTATGCCCATATCCACCTGGTTCGGTGACCCAGATGACATCCTCATCGCTGGAGACATTGCAATCCCGCTTATAATCAAAGTCCTCGCCATAATACTCTCCGTCAACCGGCCAGAAATCGGAGCCCGTGTAGAGAGTGTGCCGCCGGCCAACCGATTGCACGCTGATGATAGACCGGTCGACCGCTTCGGTGGAAATATTCGTCTACTCTGAGCGATCCGAGTTGGAGTCGTCATCGTATTCGGGCTGATAAACCGCCCGGATCTTTGCAGACAGTCCCAGTTTGAGGATGATGGCTACCAGAGCAGCATCCTTGCCTTTGAGACTCCCGATGAGATGGCTGACGCACTGGTCGGAGCGGTCTACTGGGTAGGCATGGCTTGTTCCGAAAGCAAGACGTCCGCCATTGGGCATGAAGGTTTTGTCGTCGCCGAGGAGGGAGATAAAGTAGTCGAGGACAGTATTGGCAGTCACGTCAATCTGCTTGGACATGAGTGGCGCCTGCGTGCTGAAGCGCCAGATGTCATAGGCGACTGTGAGGCGGGTGCCGGAGGTGACGGGGAGGACTTGGTGGCAGACATCGGCGTAGAGGAAGGCCCAGGTGATAAGCCCTGCGGCCGGGGTGGGAGTATCAACGCTATTGCTGGTGACCGCATCGGACTCGGGATTGAGGATGGGAGTAGAAGTGATGGGAGATGTGATGGAGACATCGGATATGGGGGAGTTGGAGGTTGAAACCATCATTGTCTCGTGTCCCGGAGGTGCAGACTCGAGCTTGGCGCCTTTGCTTTTGCTCCAGTCAAAGACCACCTCGATGCCGTCGTGGGTGACGACAAGCTCACCGCCCGTGAAAGTCGAAGGGAGACAGAAGGTAAGGGTGCCGATATGATTACGCCCGAGCGGGGTGCTGTATCATCAGCGGGAAAGTCCGTGACAGGCCATGACTGAAGTGCTAAACTCACTCGCGATGCTCTTTGAAGAATCCACCAGTGGCGTAGACGTTCACCTTGTTGACGGTCGCTGCGATCTGGCCTTCGCCCGCCAAGTTGGCGGTCAGAATGGAGAGGATCTTGGGTTGTAGGACAAGATCGTGGGACAGTGCAAAGTTCGGCGGCTATACCATCAGCGAATGGACATGCAGCTGAATCCGTACGTACCTTGAATTCCCTTGCCTGCCTGTACGTGTCGTCAAACACCTTCTCCTCCTTCACGCCAAATGGAGACGGCGAAGCTTCCTCGTAGCACTTGCTGAGGTCGTCCTGCGTCGCAGGAAATCGTAGGATGCTATTGGATTAGAATCGTGTCCATATGACCCCCCAACAGGCGAAGAGGTGTGAATCAAGACTCACTGTGAATCTTGCATATTCGCCGAGTAGTACATCGCGAGATCGGCGGGGTTGAGCTCTGTCAAAGGGACTGTGCCGCCCAGAGCGAATGTCTGCTTGTCGCCCAAGATGATCTGCTCGAATTTGTCCATGCGTTCCTTGGGACTCAAACCAGGTGCCGAGGTGGTATCTGCGGGGCGTGGCGCATCGCTAGTGTCGACCGCCATCGTTGTGGAGGCAAGAGGGGAAGCGGTGGACATTGAGGATGAGTGAGAGGTGTTTAGTCAACACAATGTTAGTGGTCAGGTATCTTACACAGTCTGCTATATATCAAATACATGCTCGGTCGAGTCGATTACTGTCAGTGATGTGAGTAAGGATGAGTAGATGAGTGACAGGATGCACCCTCACCCAGAGTCACCTTTTGATTAGTCAGCCGCATGACTCATCCTCGAATTCTCGAAGCTCAAACCCTATTCTCTCGACCTCCCTCCTTTCCGAAGCTTTGTGCTTCCTTCGATGGCAATCGCATACGCATCAGCGGGGGCTGCCCTGTCTGATGTACATCATTCACCTCCAGGCGTAGATCCGGTACTTACTATTAACGCCGCAAAACAGGGACAACCCATTGATTCCTTGGGATGCTGGACGACTTCACAGCCTCCACCCTCTTGCCTCTGCTCGGTCCCCATCTGCCAACATCCATCGGATCCATTCTAGCATGTTGTGTACTGCAAGCTGCAACGCATATCCTCGGTCCGAAGGTCGCTGGCGGTGAAAGATGGAAGGCGTTCTCAGGGCGAACACGGACGTCGTTTGCGACTCGGATGGTCTGTGAGTGATGAACGCCTCGGTCCGTGTCTTGCCTAGAGGCACAGGCAAGAGATATGTGGCAATAAGATAGATCAGCGCTGATCAACAGCTACAGCACATGCACTGATAGCCGTGCCTCTCGCACTCTATCACGTCTATCACAGGACCCTGAGCGTCGATCCTGTGTTTGGATATGATCCAGCGCTGGGGGACTGCCTGGCCATATCTGCGGGGTACGTGGTTGTCTTCTCTTCAAAAACTAGTCTGAAAACTTCACTGACCGTTTCAGCTACTTCGCTTGGGACACCGTCGATAGCATCCTGAACAGCTCGACGGGTTTTGTTATCCACGGCGCCGCTTGTCTGGCTGTGTACCTCTTCTCTTACGTACGTTATACCACTGTCCCCTACCACTATTCATGCTGATCCTGTCCAGCGCCCATTCATGGCAGGCTACGGCCCTTCTTTTCTGCTCTGGGAGCTCTCTACGCCTTTTCTGAACTTCCACTGGTTTATGGTGAGTTCAATGATCATTGCGTATACTTGGATTATCGGAAACCGAGAATGAGATGAGCCTGACACCTATAGGAAAAGCTCGGCATATCTGTTACCCACCCGAAACTGTTCCATCTCAACGCAATCACATTTGCGTCGACCTTCTTCGTCGCTCGGATCTGTTATGGTGGTTACAGTGTGAGTTTTGATATCCCGCGCGTGTCCCACTCTTTCTTCCCTCAACCCTGCCAACCCAATCTCAACGCTGACGCACCAGAGCATCGCTTTCTATCAGTCTGTGCTGGCCGAATGGCATAGGTCTCCCTTGTATCTCACCGGTCCGTCTTCTGCCTGTTCCCGCCTGAGTTGTTGAAGAGATATCTGATTAACACAGTCATTTACTGCTTGGGCAACCTCGCGCTGAATGCTCTGAACTGGCTGTGGTTCTATCGGATCGTACAGAAGCTGCTAGACCGCTCTCAAGAGGACAAGACGATCAGAGCCGCGAAAGAGCTGTAGGAAGGACAGTCCTACATCTGGCCTTAATTCGCAAAGGGAGAGTCCGGAGCATGTCTGACTCTGTATTGTCGACGGTACTATATAATTGTCACGAGCGTGCATATACAACTTGTTTGTCTGATTATCCTATCTAAACCAGAAGAACTCCCTTAGATGGCCAACCATTTGGACTTCTCCTTGACGAGTGACATTGACCCATTTGTGCCGTAAATCAGCATCAAGTTGTGAGCAGATTCAAACACCATGGAAGATGAGCGGATACCCTGAATGTGTCAGCTTTGGGTACCTGGCGAAAGACAAGCTGGAGGTAACTCACTTCTCGCTCTTCCTCATCATCACACGCCTTCATCCGCGCCTCGACCAACAGCAATACCTTCTCATAGTGCCTCACAGCGAGATGAGAAACACCGATACCGTGGAACGCCCGTCCAAAGTTATACTCCACCTCTTCAGCCACAATGGGATCGGTCATATCTGACAATTTGCGATAGCGGGAAAGGAAAGCTGCGCCCTGCATCATGGTCAGCTTGAGGCTTGTCTGGTCGGTGGTTGACGACTCACCTGAGCGATAAAGTAATTTCGATTGTCCGCCTGCCGAACGATCGCTCGGCCAAAGTATGCCTGCGCCAAATTAAGGCAGAGTAAATGATTGTACTGATCCAGCTCATAAGCTCTGAGTAGATAGACTGGGGTGTCAGCTGAGACCTTTTACTATTTGGTCGCCAGACTCACACAGTGCCGTCTGATAGCTCTTCCCACACAACATCCAAGTCCCATATAGCCAGTTCCACAATGGCGAGTATTTCGTGGGGCGGATAGGGATATCACTGAGGGCAGGGTCGATACCGTCATCGGGCGTAGCTTCTCTTTCCACACTCCCACCGCCGCCATACTCATGCTCGTCCCCGTCCTCATCATCCTCTCCGCCCCCAGCACCCGCCCGACCACCCTCTTGATCCAGCACCGATTTCTTCCCCCGTTTCCAAACGACAATCTTCTTCTTGCCCTTCCCCTTGCCTTTACCCTTCGCCCCATCATCATCGTCATCCTCCCCTTCGACCTGTTCCTCATCGTCTTCGTCCTCCTCATCCACCAACATCTCATCCCCCAGTCTCTCCGTCATCCCCACTTTGATCTCCTGAGCCCATCTCCGCGCCGCCACTGAGAAATGGAATCGGTAACCCTTGATCAGATAGTCGTATTGCCGTAGTTCCCGGTGCATGAATTTCTGGAGGACGTGGTTCTGCCATGCGTTGTGCGCTGCCAAACCACCTCCGCCCATACATCCTAGCATGAGCAGGAAGGGCTCGGTGCGGAATTGACTGGCTTGGCCGAGGCGCTTGCAGTTGTCGGCGATGATGGAGTATGATTTCGTACGCATTGCGCAGGCTGGTCCGTCAGGCGAATGAATAAAATGGGGTCAGGAGGGTACTCACCGACGATAGTGAGCCTCAAAGCAACTTCTGCTCGTCGGTTATTGAACAACCCAGCCCATATGACATGCTCCAGAATCTCCATTGCAAGCCGTTCTTCATTCTTGACCATCAAAACACAGCAGTACTGCCAAGATCAGCTCTGAAACATGCTATGAGGAACAGCCAAAACGACCAACTTTGACTATGAGCACAAGCCAGTCTTCGCAGCCCAATCCGTAGAACTCCCGCTGTCTGACGACCTTATACCGCTCTTCATCGTCTCCCTCGGCGTCCTCTTCCTGCGGCGCATCGTCCTCGACTGAGTGATCAGCCAACATCCCGCATCAAGCGAAAAGGCTCAGGCTCAGACTCAGACTCACAACCCAATGTCCTCTCTAGACGATCCTGCATCTCCTGAGCTTTTGCAGCAACATCTTTCCGCATGCTGAGTTGCGACTTGTCAAGACGAGAAACGCCCTACTACATCAGATGTGAACATCCCACATCCCAATCCAGATACTCACTCTATTCTTCGGAAAATTGACCTTGGCCATTCGGAAATTCTCAATCATAGTCCCAGCAGCAAAAATGAACTTATCCAGCGCACCCGGCTCGCCCTCATCAATCCCCGCTTCGGCATCCTGTACCTCTTGCCAGAACCCGTGCATCTTCTCCCGCATCTGTCCCTCCAAGATCCGCTTGTTGAGTTTCTGACTGACGGCTCTGTCCGCCTTGGTCTGTCTAGGCTTATCTTTATCGCCAGCGTTTGGTCCGCGGCCGCGCGTGCCGGCTGCTTCTTGAGCTCGAATACGGAGAACTTCAGAGACGATTTCGAGAGCCTCTGCTTTTTGGCCAGAATCTTCGAGGACGTTGGCGAGTTTGAGACGGGCGTCAAGGTTGTCTGGCTGGACGGATACGACTGAAGAGTCAGTGCGTCGTCGAGTCTTAGATTGATTTGGACGTACCCCATCGCAGTGCCTCTAAAGCGGGGCCATTGTCCTTCAGCCGATGATGGCAAATCCCAATTGCCAGAATGGTCTCCGGCTCATCATCGATCTATCGACATCAGCGCCAGATGGCCTATGGTGCGAGGCAGACTTACAGCGTCGCTCTCTTGTAATTTGACAAAGCACTCCAAAGCCTTGTCCCACTGCTCCCGAGCCATCAATGCGTTACCCAACGCGACGAACATGTCCTTATATGCCTCCGGCTCTAAGCGCAACAGCTCATCGACGTGGATCTAATAGTCAGCTGCAACTCCCTGGTCATCCAAAACGAGAACGGTCTGAAAGCTTACCTTCGCATCCGTATCGTTCCCCAGCTTCAGCCGAACAATGGCCAGCCTATGCCGAAGACTCGTATCTAACGGGAACCCATCCGAGCTCGCCTCTTCACCGGGCAATCTCGACTGATCATCCCCTCTAATCACCCCCTCCACATCATACTCTCTATCATCCTCCACAGTGTCCCAATGCCTCTGATCTCTCCGGCTTTGCAACCATCGCTGACCCCTACGAATAATCACCACGGCCTCTTCGAGCTCGTCTAGCACCACAAGCAGATCAGAGAGGTTGATGACATTCTCCATAGTCATGGTATTGGGCTCAGGTCGATCCAGATCGTCAGGACCCGAGAAGGTGTAGATGTGCCAGTCGAAAGCGGTACGCAACGCGTCGGCGCCAAAGCGAAGTTGCTTGGTCTCAATCACGATGGAGTGGAGGTCGGCCAAAAGGGAAAAATCGTGGGCTGTATCGGGGTCATGTCGGAGGATCTTCTTGAATGCGTCTAGAGCCTAGGAGATCAGCTATGGTGTGTGCTATGCAGTAATAGAGACTTACTCGGCTCATTTTACCCGTTGCTTTGTATTGTGCCGAGATCTCCCACAGAGACATGACATCCTGGGGATCCTTGCCTAGCGCCTTGCGAAGACAGTAGATGCACTCTTCAGACATCCCTGCGCCTCTGCAACTTTAGCATCTTTGCAATTTCTGCTTCAGACCCAGGACCCACTTGAAATCCATAGCTAGATCTCTCCATCCCTCAGCATCTCCTTCAATATGCAGCGCGCAAAACTTCATTTGACGCGCAGCCTCCTTATTCCCATCTTCATCATATAGCGTACCGAGCGAACTCCACGCTCCGTAGATGTATGGATCGAGGCGAATGACCTCCAAAAATCCCTCGATGGCCTTTTGGGTGTTGCCGGAAATATAGTCGATATTGGATTGAGAGAGCAGGAGGGAGACTTCATGTGTGGGCTTGTGCGCCGCTCTGGCCTGACACTGTAAGCTACGCATCAATCGATCTACCAGAGACGACTTACAGCTCGTGGTCTGCCTGTCCTCTTCTTGGGCTTCTTCCCACCACCTTCATCATCCTCTTCATCAGGATGTAAGACGCCTCCATTAGGTATGACAGAGCCTCCACGGGGCACTCTCCCAACGTATCCCACTAGTCGACTGAACGCATCAGCTAAAATGTGCTCAAAACAAAAGCTGACTTACTCGAAGACATCATCCTCCTCATCCAGGGCACTGGCTTTGCCGTTACTCTTACCCCCGACGCCCTTCTCTTTCCCCTTCCCCTTCTCCTTCGCCGTCAATCTCGTCGTCCGGTCTTTCCTCATTCGTCCCGCCTTCTTCGCTCTACCACTCGGTGGTCTGTCCAAATCATCATCCTCTTCATACGCGCTCTCAGGCCCCGAGCTCAACTCTCCTTCGCTGTCGTCCCCCGCGCCAATATCACTCCCGCTACCGCCTACGCTGCCTGCGCCATCATCAACATCTGGCGTAGCCTCGATTGGGTCTTCGAGAGAGAGGAGGGATGGATCCAGGACTTGGTCAGTGTCTAGGAACGGCATGTTGGGATCATGTCAAGGTAAGGGATGGTCGCGAAAGACTCGCGCTCGTCGCGAAGTTGTGAGACATCGCTTCCGACGGAAACTTTTGTTGTGAGTGGCGAGTCACATGTGGCGGGTTGCGAGTGGGTGTATGACTTTGCTAGCCGGAATAAATTTTGCATTGGCTATGCATGAGGAGCTATGAGACTCTGGGAAGGACCGCATTCTTCAGGTCTATCAGACTTACTAACTTAGAATGCTGGGACACCACTGACGAGAGGATTGTCCCAAGGGTCAAAATAGGGGATCCTCGACGTATCGTGTCGCGCGACTCTTCGCCCCCATCAGCCTAAGCCTGCTTAGCTCCAAAATGATGTGCTCTGAAATCAACCAGTAAGAGAAAATGTCCTTAGGAATCACTCGGCATAGTATTGACAGTGCATACAATCACGTCCTTATATACAATAACCATCCAGCACATATGGCCGTCCTATACGTCACGAGAGTCAGATATACAAATCAGAATATACACGGTAAAGTGGCGGACGAGTGAATCGAATTTAGTCGAAGAGCGAAGCCGGAATACCCTCCATGGGTCGTTTATGCATCTTGAAGAAATCGCACAGTTCTCGATGTTGATTTTTGGCAGTGACGGCGTGTGTTTTGTATTGATCTTGGAGGTTGGTTTGCTTGATGTGAACACCGGACGATTGGGCAGATAAAGCTTGGTATGTTGCGTCACTGTGGAGGTAAGCTTGTGCCCCAGGTCAAGAACGACGGTCACTCGGGAGTTAAAAATAGCTTACTGTTCCGTTGCGAATCCCTGCACTGACTTGCACGCCACTTGAGACACATGACGGTCAATTGCTGATATGATTTTAGTGGGAATGGCGAGTCGATCTTCGATACGCCGCTTGACCGCCTACTAGGTATCAGCAAAAGCAACCTCAGTCTGTGGACAGAGACGGACCTCTGAAATCGAATCGATAGTCTGTGTCGTCAGCTTGAGTCTATCACACCTGGGGCGAAGAATAAACTCACTGCCATCACGCCAGTAGCAGCCTTATGCGCCTCATTTTCCGCATCCATCCGCCTTCCGCCCTCCTTGTCCACCTTCCGAACCTTCCTCTCCTGCACCTCCGGCTCACTTATCGAGACTTTCCGCTTTCTGGGAGCTGTCGTCGCGTGAGGGGAAAGCTGGACCACCGATACCTCCTCCCCATCATTCTCCTTGCTGATGACTCGGTTGACTTCTAATTGTCTGGATGTGACGCTGTATTGCGTGATGACCGGGACCGCCAATAGCTGAGGAATATCGGGCTCGACATCTGACCGGATAGCGCTGACTGCGTGTCGAGGTGATTGTTGTTGCTTGACAGCGGGACTCCGTTTCCTCGGAGGTTCTTCCACCTGATCATCGGCTTCGACACTGCGCTTCCGTGCGGACTTCTTGGTGGAATCTCCTGCAGATACAGGTGCGGCCTGTGACGCTTGTTCGCGCACGGCTTCGATCAAAGGAACGGGTTGTGCCTCTTCGGCAACGGCAACGACTTGCGGCTCGGGCGCAGCAGGAGCCTCCTTAGCCGCCATACTGGACCGACCATCCCTCGATGCCGGTTCCGCCTCATGATCGGTCGCAGGCGAGACCCGAGCGGCCTGAGCGCGAGTAGAGCGTGATGTAGTCTTCTTGGCTGGAGTGGATCGACGCTGAGCTGGTTTAAGGGGAGAAACGATATCTTCGGTGATTGCTTCGACAATACCGCTGTCATCGTTTGTAATAGCGATAACGGGTTCGGCGTCGGTGTCTGCTGCCAGATCTGGCGCTGGGGTGGTAGTGCGAGTTGGCTGGATCTTGGCGGCTGGCTTGGGCTTTGCTTTCGATTTAGACTTGGTAGCAACAGGCACCGGGATGACAACGACAGGCGCAGGAGGTTCGACATCAACCGGCGGCGCATTCTGCTGCAGAGTAAGTATGTGATCCATGAAGAGGTCAGAGTCACTCACTTTGCCCTTTCTTCCTTTGTCGCCTTCATCCATCTGGTCCTCCGCCGCATCTTCTTCCTCAACCTCAACCTCGATCTCGATCGGGCCAACAGCCGCCTTGCCCATAGCAGGTCCTGCCCGCTCAGGCGCAGCTGCCTTCTTCCCCTTCGGACCCTTCACGACTACCACCTCCTCTTCCACTCCCATATCCGCCTCCCCACCTCCATCCACTTCAACCACCGGCTCATCATCTGCATCCGCATCCGCCTTTAGAGCATCAGCTTCATCCCCTATATGAAGTCAGGAGAAGTCAGCTCACATGAACACCCTCCATTCGTCCAGGGGCAGTAGCGGCCTTATCCTCCACAGTAGCCTTAGGTGGACCGGCCTTCTTCCCCTTCCCTCTTCCTTTGCCCTTATCGTCCTTGCCCGCCCCTGCCTCATTATCCACCTTTCCAGCCTCTTCAGCCGCCACAGCAACAACCCTTGCCCTTGCCTTAGCAGCAGCCGGCGTCATTGCTTTGCCCGACTTGATCTCTCCCGCTATTGTCGCTTTCGGCTTAGTCGATCGAAGATTCACCTTGGCGGGTTTAGCGATAACAGCAGGTACTGCGATTTTAGACGTTGCCTTGGCTCTGATAGTGGTGGGTACAGCCTTGGAAGGGGGATCAGGAGTGGTAAGATCGGCTTTCGCAGCTTTCGAGCCCCTTTTGGGCGCAGGTGTAGGAGGAAGGGGATCCGGAATGGCTTGAATACTGTCGAGAGGGTCCATATCGTCGACTTCGACATTGGCATCATCGGTCTCAGACTCAGGATCCTCATCGACCTTCGTAGTGCTGACTGGTTTCTCTCGGCTATCTGGATATATCAGCTTGTTCATCATTGGACTCAGATACGATTAATCCAGCTCACATTTCTGACGAGATCGACTAAGCGCGTTGGGTTTGGTAATAGGCACTTGCTGCGATGAAGCAGGAACGAGGATAGTCGGCGTTTTGATCTTGACAGGATTGGGGATGCTGGTGATGAAGGGATCCGATGTTGCGTTTCTCGGGCCATCTTCAGACCCACCAGCCTCCTCATCATCATCCACCGGTGCCGCCTTCCCCTTCCCCACCTTCGTCTTCTTCGGCTCCTCTACCACCACCTCCATCGCCTCTGACTCCTTCTCACTGACTTCAGTGACTTTCCCCTTTGCCTTTCCCCTAGTCTTGGGCGTGGTCTTGCTGGACATTTCATCCGCGCCCGATGGTTTCTCTTCGCTACCATCAACCCCCGTCCCCTTCGCTTTACCCCTCGTCGTCGCCTTCTTCGATACCGCCAATTCCACCTCTGGGGTAGTCTTTGCCGCGGGCTTGCTCGACATTTCCTCCGCTCCCGACGACTTCTCTTCGCCTCTGCCTGCCGCCGACATCTTCGCTTTACCCCTCGTTGTCGCCTTCTTCAATACCGCCACATCCACCTCTGGCGCTGATGGCTCCTCTGCCTCCTCCTCAACGACCGCCGCTTTACTCTTTGCTTTAGTCTTTGCCGCTGCCTTTTTAGGGACTGGGACGACCACAACCACTTCCTCTACATCCGCCACACCACTCGTTGCCTCTTCCATCTCCTGTTCAATGGCCGCCGCCTTGCTCTTTGCTTTAGTCTTCGCCACCGCCTTCTTAGGAACAGGGACGACCACATCCGCTTCCTTTCCATCCACTGCTCCACTCCCCTCCTCGAGAACAGAATCACCGTCCTCTACCTGACCTCCACCCTCTCCTTCATCCACTGTCTCCGCCACTTTTTTCCCCTTCTTCCCTGGCTTCCCAATCTCCACAACGAGCGGCACAGCCTCGCCACTAAGCACACCCGTGGTCTTCTGCATAGATCGAGTCTTCGCAGCTCGGGATGGCCGATTAGCCGCCGACGCAGAGCTGGGCGGACCGAAAGGGATGAAGAGTAGCTCAGAGGATTCTTCCGTCGGCTCAGCCGGAGGAATCTGGGCCGGTCGATCGCCAACACTTGGTGGTGTGGCCTTGGCCCTTGTCTTTGCTGGGTTTTTGGAGGGTGCCTTTGCCGATTTGGCTGGTGTTTTCCCGGGTGATTTAGCTGCCGATTTGGACTTGTTGCTGTCCTTGGAATCGGTCGAGTGGGATGATCGTGTCGATCGCCGAGGGGGATCGACTACCTCTGGGACGTCTTCGGCGCCAGGATCGACAGCCGCCTCCTCTTCTTCCTCTTCCTCCTCGTACTCCCTTTCTTCTTCCACCACCTTTATCTTCTGACCAAGCGCAGAGGGCGTCGTGGCTTTCGCCCCGAGCGAAGATCTCCCTCCTGTGCCTTTCGGCGCCAAGCTCACACCAAAGCTGTCGGAAGCATGACTCGGAGCAAGACTAGACGGATCGATGTCCACGGCCGAGTCCAGAACCCTCGATTCATCTTCATCCGGAATGGAGGCATCGAGTGGCGACGAAGGGGGTACGAGGTCGCCCGTGTCATTATCGGGAGCCGAGGTTTGTTTAGGATCGAGCTGTTGGACATGGTCCAGCCATGCAGACTGTCATATCAGCTTTTGAACCCATGCTCATCGTGAAGAACTTACATCTGGAAGCAAGCGCTTAAGGGTCGCTTCGAATTTGTCCGCATAAAGCGTTTCGATATCAATCACGACGTGCAGATCACCACTTCGGGCATGGAGGCTGAGCAGATAGAATTCAAAGCCTGGTTGGGTCAGCTTACGCCTGGCCCGAGCCTAAGGAAAGGACGTACGGTTCATGTTTGGGTCGCTCAGACGGTGTATATTATATAGGCGTTCGTGGATATGGGTCAGGTTATATGGCTCTTCCCGCCCAAACTCGTTAAAGTCCTTATCCCAAATCAGCCTCAAGCCCATCAAGCGATTAAATACAGACTCACATTGATGCGCATCCCGAATTGATCCACGTACACAATCACTTCCCCTTGAGACAAGCGGTCTTTCGCCTTGTCGTTGCTGGCCATATTCTCGCCATCAACCACGCAAGAAGCGACGGGGAATCCTTGAGGTCGATCGAAAGCGTTGATGTTGTAAATGAGATTCACCATGTGCATGTAATCCTTCCTCCATCAGCTGACAGTCTGGGGACAGATAAGCGTAGACTTACCCGAGGCTTTAGAGCAACCTTGATGGGGAGCTTATCCAATATAGTCCGCATCGCCCGTCTCATCTGAGAGGTTGTTGCGGCCCAGAGAGGATGCTTGCTCATCGCCGCGAGAAGGTAGTTCCAGCGGAGATCCTCTAGACTCTCTTCCTCCTCGTCTATCTTGGGTTTCGCCGTCTTGGCTGTCTTGGGTTTCGTCGTAGGCAGAGAGTAGATGAAGACGCGGAGACCATGGATCGACAGAACCGTCACTGCGGAATCAGCTCAGTTGAGAGCACAATCGCGTGGAGAAACAGATCCACCTTTCGATTCTAGGATAAGAGTACCTAGTCTCAGCCTCGCCCGGAAGGAAGCCTGGTCGGAACCCCAAACACCGCATTTCTTCGTGTTAGAATACGATGCCAGCGTTTCAAACACATCGATGATCTAGCAGTCAGCAGTGGGCTACAAGAGATAGACATAGACTCACATGTTCTGTCTCGGTCGAGTGATTAAGCCCTTGACCCTCGGCATACTCGAGCAGAGTGAGAATCAGGTCGAACCACTCTCGGCTGACGTAGGGTGATTTGTTTGGTTCGTCTCCGGCTACTTCGTGACCCTCCTTCAATAATCAGCTGCGTCAAGTTGAGTTCTGTTGTGTGACTTACGAGGATACTGAGATCATTCAGCTCCCGCTCAACTTAAACTCCCAGCGGGATTAACTCACGGTGACATGATGTAGGACACCGCTCGTAGGATGCGAGCTACGACCACGGGATCTGGCGGGGTCTCCTTGTCCGACTGCACCCTCTTATTGATAGTGACAGAACAAGGAATCTCTGAGACTTCGAAGAATTGCGGCTCGAGTCCAACAGCCGTGATGGCGCGGAGGAGAAGGAACATGAGCTCCGCGAAAGCAGACCGATCAATAATGCACTGATGCTTGGCGAACTATCCCATCAGTATGATGCAATTTAGATAAGCGGTTAGCTTACATCCTTTCGACACCACCTCTCCCACTCTCTGACTGAATCTTCGGGGAAGGAAGCGTCATTCTGTATCGTCAGTCCCATTGGAGAATGCAAGCTGATGGCCACTTACAAGAAGGGTTGACATGATCTTTACGCCCTGACAGAAGCTTTCCCTAGCTTGTTGAAGTCCGACAAGACCCTTCTCTCCCTTCCTCTTGTCTAGACTCCGCTTGATGGCTTCTGTTTGATCTTTCCATTTTTGGACGTCGGGGCGCAGGGAGGGCAGTTGGCTCTTGCTGAGCGCCATGACTGTTGTCGGTCGACAGAGTTATATGATGTATGTGTAGGGGCAGTTTCAGATGAGGAAGCATATACGGGGGAGAGGAAGGAGGAGGAGGAAGCACAGAGGACAGCAGGGGGAGGGGATGGGGAAGTTGAGCGAGACTTTGGTGGAGGGGAGGAACGCGGGGTCTCCGCACTACCCAATCTTGCGTAAGCATGCCCCAAATTGCCCCATTGGGTATTTCCTATTCCGGCAATGCTACATCCGGCCGGAACGGAGCTGACCGGCGGCGGCGTTCTCCGCCTCGTCATTGAACGCGCAACCCTCCCCCTTATCATCGTTACCCTCCTTTCATCCTTCCTCTCCCCCACCTCATCTACCCATCTACCCTACCTACAGCCCTTCCCCCTACAGCCCCAGCACATACAATGAGGTCATTCATCTCAGTCGCTTTCCTTCTCCCCTTGGCAATCGCCTCCCCACTCGCAAAGCGTTCTCACAATGCCCACCTTGCTCCCCTTACTGAAGAGGGAGAGAGCATCGAGGACTCTTACATTGTCGTACTCAAGAAGAATGTCAGCCCGGCTTTGATGGCGCTGCACTTGGGTAGCGTGGAGGAGAGTAACGGCCTTGATGTGAGTTTGAGCGTCGGGTGGCGGCGATTAGATACCGCGGGTTGAGTCAAGCCGGCAGTCGTGTGATCGTGCCAGTGACCATCGTGCGATAGCCCACATGTGCTGATACTCCAGCCTCTATTCACCTTTGCCAGCAACGGCGAGAAGATCGACGAGAGCGGCGTGACGCACGTCTACATGCCCTCGAGCGATGTCTCGTACTTCGGCTATGGTAAGTTGGCCACTCCTCCCTTCTTACCCTTCCCTACCGCAGCTCCTGCTCTTGCTTTCCTCCCACTACGTGTCTTCCATCCATCATTCTGCCTACTATCGCCACCCTTCTTTCCCCGGGTCCCTTGCCTCCCTTCCCGTTTCATGTCTCACACCATTACGATCTGAGACAAATGCTGATTCCGTCCAGCCGGTAAATTCGCTCCCCAGACCTTAGACTCCATTCGGGCTTCCCCCGAAGTCGCCTATGTCGAGCGAGACCAGCGTGTCTACACCCAGGACAACTTCCAGGGCGTAGACGATGCCTTCTCATCCGACTCGCACATCTCTACCGAGCTCGGCGCACCTTGGGGTCTGGCTCGGATCAGTCACCGTGCCCAGCTCCACCTTAGCACTTTCACCAAGTACCTCTACGACGATAGAGGTGGAGAGGGTGTGACTGCCTATGTCATTGACAGTCAGTTCCAGCGCTTGCCCTGTATAGTGCACTAGCTGACATGCTCAGCTGGAATCAACGTCGACCACGTTGAGTTTGAGGGTCGGGCCCGATGGGGCAAGACCATCCCCAAGAATGACGTAGACAAGGACGGTAACGGTCACGGAACCCACTGCGCCGGAACGATCGCCTCGAGGAAGTACGGTGTTGCCAAGGCGGCCGAGGTTGTCGCTGTCAAGGTTCTCGGCTCGAACGGAAGTGGAAGTATGAGCGATGTCGTTGCTGGTGTGGTGTGAGTTCAATTCTTGGCCATAAATGTTCAACGTAGAGCTGATCCCTCAGTTGGGCCGCTGAGCAAGCCGCCAAGGCCGATGCCGATGCACAGAAGGAGCTTGTCAAGACTGGCAAGACCAAGCACAAGGGTTCCGTCGCCAACATGTCTCTCGGTGGTGGTAAGGCTCAGTCCCTTGACGATGCCGTCAATGCTGCTGTTGAGTCTGGTCTCCACTTTGCCGTCGCTGCTGGAAAGTAAGTCCTCCCTTCCAGCATACGTAAGACTCTTACTGACTTACAGCGACAACAAGGACGCCTGCAGCTACTCTCCCGCCCGGGCCGAGAAGGCCGTAACCGTCGGTGCTTCTACCCTAGGCGACGACCGTGCCTACTTCTCCAACCACGGTAAATGTGTCGACGTCTTTGCGCCCGGTCTCAACATCCTTTCCACCTGGAACAGCGGTAACCAATCTACCAACACCATCTCGGGTACATCCATGGCCAGCCCTCACATCTGCGGTCTCCTCGCCTACCTACTCTCCATCCACGGTACCGAGACATTTGACATTGCCGAGCTTGCCGGTGCATCTCGCGCCCAGGCCGAGGCGTCAGTCTACGCCAAGGCTTACTCGCTCTTGCCTCCTATGCTCCGCGCCGTCCTCCCTACCCCCGAAAGCCTCTTTGTTGCCGCTTCCAAATCTAGCGACAAGGTTACCCCTGCCCAGCTCAAGAAGGCCCTTCTTGGCTTGTCGTCATCTGGTAAACTCACCGACCTCCCGGCTGGGACCCCCAACCTGTTGGCGTTCAACAATGCCACTTCGTCTTCCAAGTAGGCGGAGGTGGGGTTAAGTTGTAGCTAGGGAAGATAGGCAAGAAGACGGAGGAACAAGAAGAAGAATAAGAGGGAGAAGTGCTGGGAAGGGAATACCACCACCGAGCTGGGCTCTTTACATACCCACCGTTCTGTAGTCCCAATTGTATCATCATCAAATCTGAATATGCTCTCGTTGTGTCATCTGGACAAGTGATGTTGACTACTTCCTGGTGAAGCAGACATATATTGTGTCACGCGTGATAGGGAGAAGAGACAGCTTGATTTGAGCGGATTGACCTCGGGACAGGCCACCGTCCCGAGTATCTTATCGTTATCTTCCGCGTCTGGCCCGACCGTCAGCGGAGTTTTAGACTTCTTGAGGGCGATGATTCACAGCTCGTTGGGACGGTCACGTAAAATGAACCAACCCAATGTGACTCTCATACATATATACAAATCGGCCAAGCTACAAACACATCCTCCGACGGCTCAAGCCAACAACCTGTACCGCTCGAATCTCTCTTAAAGACCATAGAGACCCGACACGGTGAAGCTGCTTCCTTCTCGATCCCACTTGACGGTGATATCCGAGCTCGTAATAGAAAGATAGCCATAACGAATCTACAAAGGGGAGAACCCATCGTCAGCCCAGGACTCTTACCTCATTAGTCAAGCGAAACGACTTACCGAAGCTGTGATTCTGCCCGTGATTTTCTGGAATTCTTCCTTGGGGATCTTCTTCTGCTTCCATTCCTTCTTCTCAGGCTGGAGATTGAAGAGCTTATAAAATACAGCGGGTGAAGGTACCATTGCGTCATACGCAAACCGCTTGCCCTTATTCTTACAAGAAGGCCTGGAGTATCAGCTGGGGGTTATCCGCGTATTCGACAAGGAAGAACTCACTGCCACTTCATCTGCTTCTCGATCCCCGTCGCCATCATCCTGGCCAATTTGGCCGCCATGGCCTCAACAGCCTTAGGGTCTTCTGACGCCGCATTGGTAACAGCCGCGGGACGCTCAGCGAGAGCAGCGGCGGGTTTCGCGCCCTTGGCCAACAAGTAGCGATAGGCCGATTGGAGGCCAATGACATAGTTGACAAGTGTCTCTTGGGGGAGTTGCTCGAGTGCCGCGCGGTCGATAGAGAGGATGGAGGTGGTGGCGCCTGCGCCCGCTTGGGAGAGACGAGGTTTCTGCGCGGGCTTCAGGGTGGAGGGGACATCTTCGGAAGCGGGGAGTGATCGTTTGACGGACATAATGTGGGTGTGAGGGGGGATGAGTGAATAAGTGCGACTGAAGATATAATGGGTGTGTGATGAATGGAGAGACCGCGTAGTGAAACATCCAGCCTGCTCCCACTGCACGGGGCCACGGGGCACAGGCACGACCGGTGGAGCTGTCAGACGCGCCATGCCGAGACTTCGCCTGACAACCATGCGAGTGGCATGAAACGCGTGACAGCCATCCGAAACATGGCCAATCTTCCAGAACGGGAAATTTCAGCCTGCGCTTAATCAGGGTCAATCCTTAGCGCGCTCAAACCCAGTCAGTGGATTCGCTCATTCATTCATCATTGCACAGACTCATTGTGGAGATTGACATGATGCATGGTGGGGAAAGTATATCAAGAATATACGAGGTAGAGTATAGACGAAACAGATCCTGAATAAAAGTAGCACGGCGTAGTCTGGCCGATGTAGTAGCGCAAGGCGCATTTACATGTACTGCGATAGTCAGCTCGAAGTCCTTCAGGTAAGTAAGCAGGTGTGGACATACCCAAGCCACGGAGTTGTCTATATTTTATCAGCAAAGTCACCTTAAACAAAGGAAGATGAGCAAACTCACACTCGGTAGAATCCTCGATCCTCTTCTCTGCAAAATGTCAGCTTAAAAGCTCTGCGACTGAGAACCTCAAAACTTACTGAGGGAGAGAGAGTCGAAGGACTGAGTCTCCTTACGGCCCGAGGCCATGTCAGAGACGGAGCCAGCACCGCCGTCGGTCGAGTCGTCGTTGTAGACGAGGTCTCGGCACTTGGTGGCGATGATCTAAAAAGTCAGCTGGGAACGTCCAGCGCCATCGGGGGCCAAGCTTACGTCTGCATAGTACGCGACGGGGACGATCTGGAGTGTCAGCTGGCTGACTTGGAACCCAAACAAAGTCATAACTTACCGAGACGGATCGAGTGGCTCGGGCGTACGAGTAGCACAAGGCGTTACAGAGACCCTGCATCTTGTCGGCGTCAAAGCCAATCTCGTCCTTGACGACGATGCTAGTAAATCAGCTTAAGTCCAAACCAGAACGAGGGATAGACTTACTAATGAGTGGGTCGGGCAGTACCCTGGAGACCAGCGTGAGCCTGGAGGAAGAAGTCGAATGCGAACGGGTGAGTGACCGTGCTGTCGACGACGGTTCCGGCGGGCAAGTTTCCGGTACGGTCCAAGTCTTGCTGGTTGAGACCGAAGAATCTCATGTTGTGGCGCTTGGCACAGACCACGAAGGTGATCTAGACGTCAGCATGGGACAAGACACAACCTCAAGACTTCAAACTCACCTTGGGCCTGTACTTGGGGTCAATCTCACGAGCGGCCTGGAGCATGGAGTTGAACTCAAGCCTACATCCATCAGCACTAAGCCAAAACTCCTCGTCAAGTTACTCACTCGGCACAATGACCGTACTGGCCCTCAGAGACACCATCTCGGAACATGATAATCTTGGCGGGTTTCTGACCAGTGTTCTTCTGGAACAAGGCAATGTGAGTCTTGAGCATCCCGGCGAGGTCCGAGATGATCTCCTGTCGACCTTCCTGGAGTCGGATAGACGGGACGAACTGCGCGTTCTCGCCATCGATGGCGGAGACGGTGACGGCAATGGAGGGAGGAATGGGTCCACCACGGGGAGGAGGGTGAGTGACGTCGGCGCCAACCATCATTGTGGTCTTGTCAAGCTGAAAGGTCAGTTAATGATCGGTGTACTGGTCAGAGGACCGTTTAACTCACAGCAGATGTGACGGGGACAAAGTGGGTGATACCACCCATCTTGGCGTGGATCTTCATGGAGACGTTACCGAGGTACTGGTCGAGACCTCTGTTGTCGGGTCGGACCTTCTGGGTCTGGAGACACTGGGTGACGAGGGGCTGACCATCAGCGCGAGCCTTAAACCTTTAGTGAGACGCCACGTACCAGCTTCAAATCCTGAGCGGCACATCGCTTGATCTCCTGGTAGAGAGGCAACTCCTTTCGCTAAACAAGTCAGCGGCTGGTCCGAATCACCTCTCTGCTGAATTGACTTACGGGCAAGAGGATAAGAATCAACTGGGGGTTGGCCTTGGACTGCATGTAGGCTGCTCGAGCAGCATCTTGGAGACCAGCCTTGATACCAGCGAAGGGACCGCCGGCGTTGGGGTTGTGCGAGACAATGGCGGGCTGAGCGTTGTCGACGGGGCAGTCTGGCGATGTCAGCTAAGTCCTACTTGCAGGTTGAATGGGTAACGTACTAGCCTTGCGGAGAACACCAACGAGCTTGGTAACGAAGCCCTCTAAACACATCAGCTAGTTCTGGTCGAGGCGATACCGAGACTTACGGATCATCTGGGGTTCCGCTCGCTCATCGTAGCTGAGGATAGACCAAGACTTGAGGGGCTTTCCGGGCTTGCAGAACTGAAAGTCAGCTCAGTCTCCGCGATGTCGGAGATGTATCGTAGCTCACCTTGGTGTCTCGCAAGTTCCAAGAACCGAAGTTGGGTCGCTGAGACTTGCCGGCACCGTACTGAACCGCAGGGGGCTGGAGGACACGAGCGTTGAGCTGCATCATGGCACCGTTGACTTCAACGCCCCATGCCTTGACCTTGGGGAGGTTGGAGTAGTCAAGAGTCTGACGCCAGTTGCGGACTGGAGTGTCAGCTGCAGAAAGGGAAACGGAGATTCGGCCAACTTACTCATCTGGGCACGCTCTGGAGGGGGCTTGGCGGCAACCTTGATCATCTCGGCGGTCTGGTCGGCGGTGAGTCGCATCATGGGGATACCTGCTTGTCAGCACGATCGCTGTTTAAATGTCTGACGGAGACTTACTGTTGAACTCGGCCAGGTTGACAAACTCAAGGCTGTCTTGTCAGCTTCGGCTTCAACATTCTTGTTCGGCGATTAGCTTACGGGACGTAGTTGCGCTGACCGTAGGCGACACAGGGCTGAATGATTAGTGCTCTCCACTTCAAGGAAGCCGAGGCAGACATACCAGACGGGGCTTGGTGACCTGAACATTGTAGATCTCCTTGTAGTAGTCGACGATCGAGACCATCCTGTCGGGGGCACCGTCTCGGCCGGTGAGCAAGAACTTGAGGTCGGCAGCAGCCTGGACGGTAAGACCACGCATGGTGAAGACACGGGATGTCTTTCTGGACAGAGTCAGCACAGTACCTGGGAGGATCGAAGAGAGACTCACCGGTGATTGACAGTAAACTTGGCCATTCGGAGGACGTCATTGAGCCTCTTGATGGATCGAGGGTCGAGCGACTGGGGTGCACCGCCCGGTCCACCACCACCACCTCGGGGTCCACCGCGGGGAGCGAAGCCTCCTCGGCCACCTCGGCCACCACCACCACCGCCCATACCAAGGACGTCCATGACGATCTCGTCAAGACGGCCAGGGCGCAAGAACGCGGAGTAGGCAGTGTCGAGCTGTCATTGTAAGCTTGGATCGGGGCACGTCCGAGGTGGGAAGCTTACCTGCATGGCGGGGTACCCAGACTCAGTCCATCGGAATGACCTGTTGATGAGTTTGAGATCCGGCGGACGAGCAGAGAGAGGAGGCTTACTGCATGAAACCAGAGTACACGACACCTCCGTTGGGAAGAGGCACAGCGTTGGCTGTGTTGTCAGCTCAAGTTCGACGTGAGGGGAAACTTTAACTCACCGGTACCGAAGTATCGTCGACCTTGGGCACCGACAGCCTTGAACTGGTCGTTGGCTCGCTGACGGAAAAGGACATTCATCGCCTGGATGGCGACAAGCTGTTGGGTCAGCATGCGTCCGGAACTAGAAGCTGTTTCGGTAAAAACTTACCATGATCTCCTTGACAGCCTCAGTCTGCTTGTTCTTCTTACAGAAGTCCATGATGGTGTCGAGGTCAATCTCCTGGGCGTGCTGGATCTGAACCTTGAATCGACGCTTGTCATCCTCGGCGTCCTTGCCGTCTTCCTTGAGCGAGACAATGACCTCCTTCTGAGGAGGCGTCAGTATGTGAGCTTGGGTCAGAAGGAAGGAAGACGAACCTTGCCGCCCTCGAGGGGGATCTTGTTGGGAGTGTAGATGTTCTTGCTGGACGTGTCAGTAAGATAGTTGATTAAGATGATCGCGAGAATGGCGCAACTTACACAGTGTCGAAAGCAGCGGCATCAAGAGCAGTCTTGAAGGGACCGGTAGCCTCCTCGCACAACTGCTTCCAGACGGCCCAGAGGAGGGTCTTGGGCTTCCTGAAAAAGTCAGCATACAGCTTCTCCATCGGGTCGCGTCAATCAATAATCTCACTTCTGGTTGGTAGCCTTGACGACGGGGTTGATTTCAATGTCGTAGTGCCTGAACGACACGCGTCAGTATGGATTTCTTTCCTTCAGACCAAGTGATCCAGAAAATCTTCATCAAAATCATACTGGACGGTGGCGCCTGCCTGCTTGAACCTGGCCTGGAACATGTTGGCCTCGACCTTGATGACCTTGCCGACCTTTCCGTAGCCGGGTCGCGGGTGGTAGTCTAGATATCGTCAGCCTGGACCTTGATTGATTACGCGACATGATGTATTTGGGCAATCAATGAAGCCAGAAATATGCATAGGGACGACTTGAGCATGATGACTAGGAAGACAGAGACGCGTGAGGAAGACACGCAGACTTACCATCAGTGGACAGAGTCTCTTGGAGGGTCATGGCACCGAACACCCGCTCGATGGGGGTCTATCACGTCAGCCCAAAAATTCCAAGCCATTTCTGCGTCTTGTCTAGCAGAGCACAGTGACTGAGAGAATGACACGTACGGCACTGGTTTTGGGACCCATATTGGACCGAGTACTAGATAACCATCAGCAAACATCCCTCATCACGATCACCGAGGGCGGGAAGAACTTACCGCGGGTATGAGAAGCTTTTCTAGGGGGGTGGTCGAGATGATTCTCAACCTATGATATGATGAAGAGGGAGGTGGGGGATAGAGGAAGGAAGGAAGTGAGGGATGGGATGAAAGAGGGATGAGAAGGGGATAGGCTATGGCGGGGTCGTCGCGGGGGCGTCAGCCGGAATCAAAATTTCAATAGACTAGCGCTTTCCCCACTTACCTACCTGCAGTTTCGACACCGATCAAGGGTTATGCTTCCTTCAAAGGGGGGGTCAGAGTCGGGGAGAGGGAGAGGGAGAGGGACGCAGGGATGTGTGCAGAGGGATGCGCAAGGGGGTTGATTGTGTGTGGGGTGTGTGTATCTTGGTGACGCGCTTGGACCGGGAGTCGGACGGGACCTTGTTTCAGGTACGTTGTCCGAGATGAGTGGAGCTGTCTTTTTGTAGGGAGAAGATGTATTGTGAAGAGCAGGGTGGGGATGCATTGACTCGACTTGGACCCCTTTATATATGCCTGGCTGGGTCATAGAGGTACTCTTTAGTTCGTAGAGCTGATACTCATCCCGTAGAATCCCGTAGAGCAAGTCTACAATTCGTAGAGCTGCTCTTCGATTCGTAGAGCTCCTCTAGTCTACTCCTTGACAGTTACTGTTCTAATTATACCACGAGCTCTACACATCGAGTATCTGCTCTACGATTTGTAGACCTGCTCTACAATCTATAGACCTGCTCTAGATATGCCGTAATCTCCACACCTTGCACCTCTTCGGATCTGCGAGCCTCGAGGAGGATCTAGCTGTCCACATACTGCCCAAGTGTCTCATCCGCGGGACGACGGAAATACATCTCCCTGACTGATAGGTGCTATATGAATACTATTAACAACGAAGAGATATAGAGATGGATGAAGAGAGATCACGAGCTAGGAGCAGCAGGAGATCAAGAGGGGAGAGGTAGAGGCGACACGGTCTGAACTACACAGACACAGATATGGGTAATGACGGTGTGAATGGGGAGTAGCGCTTGGACCGGGCCGGTGTACTACATGTACCACGCGACAGAGTTGACTAGGAAATCAGTATACAGGTTGATGTACAGGACGTAATGAAACTCACAGGCTGGGTTAGACTCGATTCGGCGCACTAAGATATATTAGCTGACATCCGACTGACCACAGGCGGAGCGGTACAACGTACTCAGCTCCATGGGGTTGACATCCATCGGCGCCTTGGGCCCAGAGCCTCCGGACACCTCAGACGCAGCCATATCCGACTCCTCCTTGTAGATAAAGTCACGACATTTACCGGCGATGATCTGAGGTATAAGCTAATTTCGGGCGACTCTGTTCCGTTCTGGGTAACTTACATCGCAGTACTGATGAGAATCAGGTCAATTCATGGATAGTAGTTAGCTTTGAGGACGACTTACATAGGCAACGGGAATCAACTGAGGAATCGTCAGCTCATGTCACAGTCGGATTATCGTGGGGAGAGAAGCGTGGACTTACGGAGACGGATCGACAAGCGCGGGAGTAAGAGTAGCAAAGAGCGTTACACAAGCCCTGCATCTTGTCCGCGTCAAAGCCGATATCATCCTTGACAACGACACTATCTCCGTCAGCTGATATCCCGGCCAAGCCAAGGGACGAATAGCTGGACGTACTAGTGGGTGGGCCTAGCGGTACCCTGGAGACCAGAGTGGGCCTGAAGGTAGAAATCGAACGCGAAAGGATGGCAGACACCGGTGTCAACCACGAGACCTACAAGATAAGCAATTGGACCTCAACTTCACAACGAAGCAGACTCACCGGGCTGCAAGTTCCCAGTCTTATCCCCATCACCCTGCTGCATCGCAAAGAACCTCATCGAATGGCGCTTGGCACAAATGACGAACGTGATCTGGTGGTCAGCACATCCGACCGACAGCAGAAGCGTCAAGATTAGCTCACCTTGGGTCGGTATTTAGGGTCGAGTTCCCTCGCAGCCTTGAGCATGGCCTCATATTCCTCGCTGTCCCATCAGCTATATTCAATTCGAAAAGATAAATACTCACGTCGCGCACATCGCGAATTGGCCCTCACTGACACCGTCTCGGAACATGATGATCTTCGCCGGCAAGCTTCCAGCGCCCTTACGGAAAGTGGTGAGATGTGCCTTGACCATATTCTGAAGATCGGTGATCGACTCTTTGCGGCCCTCTTGGACTCGGATCTCGGGTCGGAAGAGGTTATTGTCGCCTGAGATCGAGGCAATGGTGACTGCGATGGAGGGCGCGACTTGACCGCCAGTAGGAGGCGGATGAGTGACCTGTCTATCAGCTCTTCATCCTCGTACTAGAACTCGGCACAACTGACATCGGCACCGATCATCATTGTAGTTTTGTCGAGCTGTCAAAGTAAGCTATAGTCGGCCAAGCGATAGACGAGCTTCACAACTTACAATGGTAGGAATGGGAATATGATGAGTTACTCCACCAAGCTTTGCATGGATCTGCCTAGATCAGCCCAACTCGACCTTATCGACTGTCTACTCACCTTCATTGAGACATTCCCGATGTACTGGTCCATCCCTCGATTGTCAGGTCGAACTTTCATTGACTGGAGCAGCTGAGTGACCACAGGCTAGACAGTCAGCCATAGCATTTCGAGTCGGACTGGCCTAGACCTACCATACGCAAGTCCTGCATAGCGCATCTCTTAATCTCTGCATACCTGCCCAGATCTTTGTTCTGACGTATCAGCACTCTCCTTTCGAAATTGAAAAACATGACTTACAGGAAGGATAATGACAATCAGCTGGGGATTGATCTTAGTGGCCATAAAGGCTTCGCGAGCGGCGTTTTGGAGTCCGGGTTTGATACAGGAGTAACCTTGCTGCTGGACATCGAAGCGACGACCGTCCACACCGTCGACGATGACAGGGCGGGTGTTTTCGACGGGGCAGTCTGGACATAAGTAAGGCAAGTGGAGGTCAGTAAAGATTACGCACTGGTAATGTTCAGATTCTGGGCGAGCCTAGTCACGAAACCCTCTGAGACATCAGCGCCGTCATGGTGGAAAAGGAAAACACTGACGAATGACCTCCTTCGGCAACCTGCCGTCGAGGTTGAGGATCGCCCATGATTTGAGGACCTGACCGGCTTTGGAGTACTGTTAAATCAGAATCCGCTCACATTCAGTCCCTTGGAGAATACGGGCAGACCTTGGTGTTACGCATATTCCACTGGCTGCGATCGATCAGCTATTTGTTCCACTGAAGATAGTCCAATGACTCACCCTCCAGAAGGCTGCTGAGTCTTGCCTCCAGCATAGTTGATGACGGGCGGGTTTAGCACCCGGGCCTTGACCTGCATCATGGCAGGATCGATCTTTACATTCCACGACTTGACCTTCGGCAAGTTGCCCCAGTCAAGCTTCTTGCGCCAATCGGCAACTGATGTAATTAGCATCTGTACGACAGAGACAGAAGATGCAAGACTCACTCATCTTGACTCGATCATCGGGTCTTTTAGCCGCAACTTTAATCATTGAGGCGGTCTGCTCGCCCTGGATAGTCAGCTTCGGAATTTGATGGGCACGGATTGGTGAAGGCAACTCACGGATAGCTTCAGGAAGGGGATACCTGCTAATTAGCGAACATCTCTCGGCCAGTCGACGCGTAGGCTCACTGTTGTATTCTGCAAGGTGGATAAACTCCAAGCTGAGATGTAAGCTTCGCCAGAGGAATGCTTGGCATATGAAAGCTTACGGGACTCGGTTGTTTTTCCCATACGACACGCAAGGCTGGCGCGTCAGAGGCATTCACCCCCAGTGAGAACATAGCAGAACTCACGAGACGGGGCTTAGTGACGGTCAAACCATACTGAGACTTGAAGTACTCAGGGATAGAGACCATCTTGGACTCTTTACCGTCCTTACCGTCGAGGAGGAACTTGGTCTCGCCAGCGGGCTGGTTGGTGATCCTCATCAGGGTGTAGGGCCTGGAGGACTTCCTACAAGGTCAGCCTTCTGCCAATGACTCAGAGGCTTACCTGTAGGGCAAAGTAAACTTGGCGTGTCGAAGAAGCCCGTTGAGACGGTTGGTTTGCCTGTTGTCGAGAGCTTGAATGCCGCCGCCGCCAGGAGCGCCGCCACCTCGAGGGGGACCACCACGACCGCCTCGGAATCCACCTCCGCCACCCAGGCCGAGCATCTCTCCAATGATATCCTGAATGGTGTCAGCGGTGTGCCATGTACGAACGACGACTTTTAACACTCACGACGAGCGGTCCGGCTTTGAAGAACGCAGAATAGGCGGTATCCAACTGCGAGATCAGCCTGAGTCTCACCAATTATACTCAAGATCAGAGTGGGCTGAGCTTACCTGAACGGCGGCATGGCCGGACTGAGTGAACCGGAACGACCTACAAGTCAGCCACAGCAATAAACTTCCCGCATGATCGAACTTACTGCATGAAACCAGAGTGGCAAACGCCGCCTTCAGGAAGGACGGTGGAGTTTTCTGCGAAGTGAGCTTTGTACTCAGGATCCGAATCAAAGGGATAAACCTACCCAAGCCGAAGAAGCGGCGACCTTGAGCACCGACAGGCTTGTACCGAAGAGAGACATCCTGCCGGAGGAGGACATTCATAGCCTGAGTGGCGACAAGCTAGTGGGCTCAGCGCAAATACTAGACCATCAGGTCGAGAGCAAAACTCACCATGCCCTCTGAGGCCTGCTCGTCAAGCTTGGTGCCCTTGCAGAAATCGCTGATGGAGTCGAGGTCGATAGTGTGCTTCTCAGTCTCTTTTCGGTTGCTAAGAGCGGGACGCATGACAATCTTGAATCGTCGCTTGTCATCCGTGCCTTGAACGCCATCTTCGATGAGGTTGACGACGATTTCGCACTGGAAGTCAGTATGTTAGAGGACGGGTGGGGGTATGGCCCTTATGGAAGTGTCGGCAGAGCCAGCAGTAGCGAGTATGGGAATGATGACCTACTTTGCCGTTGTCAAGGGGGAACTCGACAGGGGTCCACACGTTCCCGCTGCTGGATCAGCGACTCGTCCTCAGGGCATCAACTCTGCCAGAACTTACACCAGATCATAGGCAGCAGCATCGAAGGCAGTCTTCATAGCCCCCTTGGCCTCCTTGCCTGCCTGAACCCAGACATCCTGCATGAGCTGGCGGGGTTTTCTGCGGGGTCAGTGCGCAAATACGAGAATTGGGAGAAATCGTTTGACTTACTTCTGCTTGGCGACTTTGACAACCGGGTCAATCTCGACAGCGTAGTGCCTTTCTCATCAGCACTGATTCATGCTTTTAATGCACTCGGGACTGCCCAACAAAAGGGTCCTTTGGCTGAGAAATATGGCTCACCAGATAGTCTGACCGGGCTTGATGTGGACTGGATACATGTTGGCGTAGACAGTCAAAGGACGCCCATTTTTCCCCGGAACTGGAAGTCAGCCACTGCCTCTTCTGACAATCCAGACAGAGTCCAGACTGAGATAGCTCGATACATACTAGGTCGGGATTTAAATTCTGATCACATCAGCCAACCAATCATCACCTTGAAATCGCTTCCTGTGTCCCGACTTACCATCACCGGCGAAAGTCTCCTTCAGGTTAAGTGTGCCAAAGACTCTTTCGAGCTCAGCTGCCTGTGGATGTCAGATGTGTGATCCCATCAGACCGAATGAACCGACGTACAGGGGGGTTCGCCATGATGCCGAACTCTGCGCTGTCAGCGAGATATTCTTCGAATAGTTCGACTAGGTTCTAGGCGGAGACTGCTCACATTTAATCTCTTCTGCTTGTCGCAGGGAGAGTCTGAGAAGCTTTTGGGGGTGGTCGGAGAGTGGTTCAGCCACGGGTGGCGAGGGGATGGGTTGGTTGAGTGATGTCCATTGACGATCACAATTTTTTGAGTGATCTGTATGACCCGTGTGATGGTATGAGGGGTGAGGGGGGACGATGCGGTGTAAGGTGATGATTGTATACTTGCTAGAATGAGACAAAAGAGCAAGAATGATATGATGGGAATCCGAGAAGCAGCTGAGGTGGATCTGCATGTGGTAAGGTTCACCCAATTACTCAAAGTGGCAACTAGACCCTTACGAGAAGGCGTTTCGCATGTCAAGGTCGCGTTTCGCGCCGCCTTTTGCGAATCCTCATGTTCAAACGGACAATAGACTCATAATACAGCCTGGAATTGAGGGAGCCTCTTGTATCGACTTCTAACACAGCGGCAGACACCCAGAGGAATCGTTACAAAGTGTCCGCAATCCGCCTTCGACCATCGCGTAACGGCAACATGCCTCCGTCCCTCTTACCCGTGGCATCTTCGAGCCGAGCTGGATCGCCCGGTATGGGGAATTATGGAGGCTCCAGCCGGACGGGTGGCGGTATTGGAGGACTGGGAATACCGACTGTGGCCAGGGTCCCTCTCGTTTTTCGGAGATTAGGAAAGTTTAGGTCGATGGTGAGTCTTTCTTTGCTGAATTTGAGGGACGAGCTAAAACAGCCCAGGATTTCGAGCTGGCCTTCTGGCAGTTGACATACCTTGTGGTAGCGCCAAGAAGAGTTTACCGACAGACATATCATCAGTACGTCAGACAAGGCATATCTTCAGGTGAACTGTGCTAATCCGATAGAAAGCAGACGAAGAATGTATGGGCAAGAGACGAGTGAGTGATATAATTCTCGTCTCATATGCCCTAGCTTATGGATCAGTCCGGCTATGCTGCTTCTGATATCGGGCTGCCTAACAGGTACGTTGACTGTGCCAGCTCATGCTGGGCCGAGCTGATCAGAACAGCCGCTGGAATAGCCTGGTCAATTGTATATCGCAAATCGTACCGCGGGGCAATCTTCATCATACTCAAGATGATCTTCCGTGAGTCACCACTACCAGGCGATCCATTCAGAGTGCGCAATAGTCTAACCTGCTAGGCGACTTCCTTCTTGCCTCTCTCCTCATCTCCCTCGTTCTGTACATCATCACCAATCGCCTATTAGTTTCCGCCTCATCCCACGCCTCGACGTCCGACAACCGTGTGGAATTCGCATATGCCTTTGACGTCGCTGTCAATTCCTTCTTCCCTGCCTTTCTGACTATCGGAGTGGCACTCTTGCCTCTGGCACCGGTACTGATTGCTAAGAATTGGGTCTGTCTGTTCTTTGGCAAGTGAGTTGATTCTCATGCTCGCGCGCAAGGACGCCAGATCCAGGCATCCTGGTCGACCTCTTCCTCAAGATGTTCTCAGCTGACACATATAGCACACTATTCCTAATAGCGGGACTACAATATGTGTACGTCATGTACTTGGGATTCGCTGCTCTGCCATTCGTGGCGAGAAGCGAGTTACTCCTGTCCCCCTTGTTGCCGATCTTTGTTGGGTAAGTCCTCGGTCTCACCCTAGAGCCCATCTACAACTCGAATCCACACTGACAGATCAGCTATCTGTTGAGTCTGTTAGGTTTCAACATAACGCGACACGCGCTCGAGCTGTACTTTGAACAACCGTGGAGATGAGGCGCTCGTGTCCACCCCTCCGGAGGTTATTCACAAAACATAGATGCATATGATATTCCTACCATCCACTCTCTTCTGATGTACTCTCACTTCCACGCCTATACACGCTGCACCATGCTATGGACTAGCTTGCAATCGTGGCAGAGCTCGAGGAATGCTCTAGCCTAGAGAGCCAGAGGCGGGAAACGCCGAAACGCCGGCTGGCAATCTCGCGTTTCAGTAGAGCCATCTTTTTTCACCCAGCATTCAATACAAAGGGACAGCTTGATCCTCATCTCGCCTCTTCTAGGCTCACATACGCCATAGAGACGCCTGGCTGTGCACGTACTAGCCGCACCGAATTGCACAAGGCCTAAATCGATCAATCACGGCGGAATCATCCTAGGGCCAGCTCTAATCCTTCACCTTCACGCGCGATAGCGATCCTCAATACCCCTTTGCATACCTCCACAATGGCAGATGAAGAAGTAGACTGGGGGATGGAGGACTCGGTAGATGTCTGGCGACAAGGCGAGAGTGTAGCTGCGGGTGACAACGACGATGAGATCAGTCTAGGTGGAATGGAGGGGGAAAGTGACGGTATGTCGACACCATCGGATACCTGATCGTAAAGCTGATACATCTGTAGCTACCAAACCCACCAATGCCAGATCAGGGAACTCTCCACGCACGTCAATGTCGCGCGCACCACCTACGGGACCACGCCGACCTAGTCGGCGAGGCGAAGATCCAAATTCAGCCGGGACGACGCCTGCTGGACCGAAGCGAGGTCAGCGGGCCAACGGCAGGGGTGGAAATAGGGGAGCGCCTGTGCCTGCTGTGTCGAACCAGGCCCAGGTGAATGGGGTCAGCGAGAAGAAGACTGTAGCCCAAGAGACAGCCCCAATCGCCGAGGTACGCGCCTTTCCTACCCACCGCCGGAATTGTCTGACATTCTCAGACTGTGACCGTGACGCCCTCAACTAGCCAACCTGTCGTCCCGAACCCAGCAGACTCTACGGCAAACTCCGAACCGCTTCCCGAAGGCTGGACTGAAGTATTTTCGCGCACCCAAAAGGCGGTATTTTACCACAACAAGTTGACGGCAGAGACATCTTGGGTCCGACCTCGTGTTGCGCCGGTGGAAGTTGAGGAGGATAGACCAGTCACTCCTCCTCCCGCCGCACCGGCAACATTGCCCATCGCTAGCATTTCGAAACCTCAGTCTATCGGTACACCAGTCCCAGCTCAGAGCGCCGAACATTCAGTCCCATCAGCACCCGCGTCCATGCCCGGCGCAGGTAAACCACCAATCTCCGCTAAGGCCCCGCCCACCGGACCCGGAGGAGGCGACAAGAAGGCTGGAACGCCTATCGACCCGGTCCAATCGGCCTATGCCGGTCGCCGAACGGTTAAGGCCAGTCGGAATAGCCGCCCGGCGTCGATGCAGGCTGCCAAACTCCCCACAGGCCCCTTACCGGCCTCTGTTCCTGCTCGTCCCGACGATCGAGGTCTAAAGCGGAGCCCGTCTCCCAGGCGGGCAGAGTCCAAGCGGACAAAAATGGATGACCCATCTCGTATGTTTTACCTCAGCCTCTTCGCTGTCCTTCGACCCTAGCCTCCCCCCCGGATCTGCCTTGTGCTCGTGTCACAATCCTCACCCCTCGTCGTCGGTGTCGGAAAACCGGGTCTGCCTACTCGTGGCTTCATCCGGTTTGGACGGTCCCTCCCGCGGTTTCGGTCTCGGTGCGGATACGGTGCTTGGACAAGAAATACTTGCGCGAGTGATTGCTTACCTCGATCTTTCGTCGTTTAGGAATCACCGCAGCCGATCGCAGCACACTCCCTCAACCGCCAGCTGGCCCACGGTCATTCTCGCATGAGACTCGCGCCCCTCGCTCGCCCGGACGATTGAACGTCGACGACCGCTACCGGCCGGAACCTCGAGCAAATACTCGCGCCGATGATGTAAGTTCCTTTTTTGATTTTCATAATACGCTCCGCGCTGATCAATGTAGCGCCCGCCTCAAAAGCCTAGCCAACCTGCTCGCCCGATGGTCATTGCGCGCGGATCCAACTCTGCGCCCTTGACAAATAGCAAATGGGGATCTCGACCCGACTTAGAAGCAGCTGCTTCGACTCCGATCGTCATTACCGACACGCGTGATGCTACCCGCTTACCATACGCTGGGCGCGAAATGCTCGCTCCGGCAGCCTCGCGTACGACGGGTATGGCCGAGGACGCTTCGGCTCGGCGGGCGCGATTGAGAGAAGAGGCGCGAAAGGCGGAAGAGACCCTGAAGCAGATCAGAGATGAGGAGCTGAGGTTGGAGAGGGAGGAAGATGCCGAGCGTAGGAGTAGGCAAGGTGATGTCGATAGGAAACGCAGGGACGAGGATCGGTTGCGAGAGGATGATGAGAGGCGGAGAAGGGATGATGAGTGGCGGCGGGATGATGAGCATCGACGCGCAGGTGATGATCGAGAGCGCCGAGTTTACGTGAGTCATCGCTGTCTGCAGTCTAATCTTGCATGCCCAATCTGATCATTGCAGTCTCCTGAACGACTTCGACACGATGATCGCAGCTATCGTCCTGTGTCTCCGGCCCCTCCACCCCGCGGTCCACCGCCGTCGAACCGGCTCGATGGACCCGGGCAGCCTGTAGGCCTCAGGGACGCTCGACGAGCTCGACCAGACTCTCCATCTCGTATTTCTCGCCGGACATCACCAGTGCCCTTCGCCCCTTCCCGGCCTCGGAGCAGAAGCCCCCAGCGACCGTCATCACGATATGCAAACCGGGCACAGAGTCCGCCCAGGAGAAATGGCGATTCCTACTATCCCGACTCGGAACGTGTGGGCGAAAGAGAACGACGGGGCCCTACCGTTCCCCTCGCTGATCGTATTGGGCGAGCTGCCGCGCGACAACCTGAGCGCCAACCTGAGATTTCTGCTGAGTCCATGGTGAGTTAGATGTTGTCACCGAGTGAAGAGCATAGCTGACGAAACAGCGAGCTCGACCTAGATCTCCTCCACCTATCGGCCGGACCGACTCTTTCCGCCGTGGTGAAGCCCAGGCCGCTGCTGGAGGCTCCAGACCCCTCGCCGAGCGAATGTCGAGGAGCGACGCCAAAGAGTCCAGCGATGGGCGGAATGTGAGAAACGTCATTGCCAGGCGAATGTGAGGCTTTGTTGATGGATTGGAGTATCGAGATACGGAGGTAGCGGGACAAGTAAGCAGAAAGTGTGGGCGTAATTTGTCAGTGTGATATCAAGGAGTTTACCAGAAATCGTCGATTCAGTGGGAGCTTCAATTGCTGCGCCTTGCTTAGCGCTCAATGTTCGAGAGCTCGGCTATGGAATTACACATTCGGCTTGACATATCAGGACTCTACATCAATTGTGTGTTACATGCTTCAATATAGTCTCGCTTGCCATTTCCTTAACTCCTACTAAGGGCGAATGGATCTTCAGACGAAAGGGCTGGGTCTCGAGACTACTCCAACAGCTCATGCATAATAATCATCGTTCCGTGTTTCGTGAATTTCGTATGGAAGTCGTAGCCAGCCAGCATTCACTGCATGAATTTGGCAGCCTATTAAAGAAATCAGCTTAAATGCCTTTACTGCGTGTGGAGGACCTACCATGGACATCATGCTGCCCAAACCACCAGAGTTGGAGCCTCCGGTCATCTGTTCAATCAGCTTCTAAGATTCTCGACTGAGCGCAAAGACCTACGCCTGAGAATTGGCTCTTGAGTAGGAGCTTCATCATCATAGTACCGGCAGAGCTGTCCATCAGCGACCTGTAATTTGTTGCCTCGGAAGGGTCAAAACTCACTTGACAGCATCCTGCTTGTTACCCGACGCGGCGCCGCCAGATTGGTCAAAGAGCTGCATCGTCAACATCCCCTCAGAAGCTTTGAAGAACTTGACCTACCTTGGCAGCCTCGGACATGGCCATACCGATGACCTGACAATCAGCTCACGGTCCCGAATTCCCAACGAGACGGAGATCTGCTGACCTTGCTCTGCATGTTGCCGCCCGAAGACTGCTCGGCACTGTTGGACTGGCCGGAAGTGAACATCTTCATGGCTTGCAAGGCAGCCGCACTGAGATCGTAAGCTAGATGACTCTCGACTGTAAGGGAGGGCAGATACTTACGTGCCGATAGAGTTTGCGCTCATACCGCCAGCGTTTCCCTGGTTGTACGCCTGTTCGTGCTTCTTGATGACCTCATCATCGTCGACATCGTCCTTGTCATCTTTGTTCATGTTGGACAGGTAGCTGAAGGCGGAGGAGAAGAGGGATGAGTCTTGCTGGCCGCCGTGGGCTTGCGCAGCTGCGACAGCGGATGACTGGTCGACTAGGTGAATCAGCACAACATCCTCGGACGCTGAGTTTTTGGAACACTATCCACCACTCTCACCAGAGAGACTAGAGTCTCATCCCAGATTCAAAGGCAGCCAAGCACAAAGTCGAACCTAAAACTCACCATTGGGCAACCCTCCGAATCCGCCAGCACCGCCTCCGCCGTGAGGCCTGTTGAACTCCTCACCCCCCGTCTTGCCAAAGAACCCAGCAGCCTCGCCACCGCCATTATTCCCACCGCCAAAGTTGTTCCCCTGACCTTGCTGCTGCTGCTGGCCTTGACCCCCGTTGAACGACTGGCCGCTGTTACCGTAGCTCTGAGGCGCATTTTGGTTGTTGTATTGATTCTGACCCTGGCCCTCGGTCTGGCTGGTGTACTCGCTCAACTTGGAGCTGAAGTCGCTTCCTTCGTGGCCTTGCTGTCCCTGGTTCTGGTTTTGGTTTTGGTTCTGGTCCTGTCCATTGCCGGCTGAGTGTCATTTAGCTCTCGGTCCAAGCCTTGACTTTTAGGGATGAGGGAAGCTTACAGGTGTACTCCTGGACTGCTTGCTTGAGGAAATCCATTTTGGTAGTGCTTTGTAGTAGTGAGCAAGAGAGGTGGGTTCGACGTGCAGACTGCTGGAGTAGACTCGTATAGAGAAGCGAGGAGTGGCATAGCGAAAGGAATCCATGTCGAAGCTGGAGGAGCATAATGACGTCACATTCCTCACTCCACAGTATCAAAGTCAGGGGCCCCTAAGCCGGCCTAACTAGAGTACATAGAGGCTATAGCTTACATAGTGCATAGTATTTGCTATCGACGGACACGGTACAGTGACGGTGTGTAAACTATTCAACGTGTCCCGTGTGATACACCTTCCTTACTTCAAAGCCATACTTGCGGTTTTCAGCTAGCTATCCCCACCAGCGGACCGGCCACACAATCGAGCATCCTCTGCCGCCCATTGGATTGTCTCGTTTTGAAGACTGGTATCGAGGAATTCTGCCATGGTGTCGGTGTTGTGTCAGAGTATACTACTGTAAGGTCGCGATTGACGAAAGAGTCGAAGTGTGGGCCGAAAATGTTGGGCTACACTCAAACAGTACCAGCTCCCGAATACACACGACCATGCGGCTGTGCGGGATGCGAACTGCGGTATCAACAAAGGACCGACTGATGCGCGACATGATGTAAATCAGGGGTTGTCAAGGTCGTTACGCGTGTCAGCAGCAGCGTGAGTAGGGTAGTCCGACAGGGGTGAAATTAGGAGGATCTTCCTCTTCGTCGCGGTCACAGCGACATCGTCAGTCCTGGCAATCGCACCTAGCATTGACTACCAGCCTTCAGGGCGATGCTTTGCGAAAATCTTGAGGTTGAAATACACACAGAAGAGAGCAAAAGCAAGCAAAGGGAACCATGTCATAGGATGTCACGTGAGGATCGCGTCCGAGATATCGCCGCAAGTCGCCGCAATCACAACGCGTCAGGCACGGCTTGTTTCAGGTTCTCTACAGGGTGCAAAAAGTTTGCCACTCAGTCTGGCGAGCTCATATGTCGCGTAGGGTAGACAGTGCATAGGGCGAGAGGTGTAGATGTGTGCTGAGAGCGCGTTCCCAGGCCGAAAGAACCATGCATCAAGTGCAAGGGGAGAGGTGTCCCTGTCTGCACACGAAAGCGTGACTTACGGCCCCTGTTGCCCTGACGGTGACGGGTAACGTAATGGCCCCTAGGCGTTGTGATGATGGTGTTTAGGCCCTGTCTGTCCTTGCTATTCCAACATCATATTCTGTACAGCTACTCCAGTCCTACCTTGCTACTCCTCCTCTCTCGTAGGTAAGAGTATTCCGACAAATCAGCCCTCGAACTTTGGCCAGACGCCCGCGATCGTGACAAAAATACGCCCGAACCAATTCAACAAACACTCGTTCAACCCTTTCGACACGCACCTTTTCCAGCGCGCTCTACCCCACTGTCTGTGTCCAGACACGTCCCGCCCACCCTATCAACTACTCCCATCGTGCTATACCCATAACGACTCCATCACACCCTCTCCCAATCTACCAGCCATTCGGACGCGACTTGGTCACTCGGCACCGCCTAGAAGAGGCTTGCAACCAAGATGGCGAGCGCAATACCGGTCAGTATTCTAATCCCTTTTCCTTCTCTCTCTTCGCTTGTCCCCTTGCTCTGCATCTCTGCTCTACCGGAATCTTCATCCCACATCGAGCGGAAAATCATCTCCCACCTCAGCCCATTCATACCTATCTATCCCTCTCAGGCGTTACCTGATCCTACCCTGTCTTACCCTTGATTCGGATCCAAATCGTGCAGGGACAAGCGCTGACTATGTCTCCCTTTCCCTTCTCTCAACCATTGCGTATTCTATACACATCACTACATCATACCTAAACCCCTCTCACCCCACGCTCGCCTACGACTCCCACATTGGCCCATCGTTTTTCCCCGTCGATGAAACACGCCTCACCCTTAAACCTATCGTCGTCTCGGCCCATCTTGACTCATCGTCACAATCACGGCGCGTATCCTCATCCCACTCTTATCGGACACACATAACCTGTGCTCTCTACATCCCGAACGGAATTTCGAATCGCCGAACAACTCCCACTCAAAACCTCTTCTATCGGTGTCATGACTATACAGACCCGTCGCACCACTCGAAGAGCCGATGAGAACGCCGCGCCTGCTTTGACAAGGCTCAAGTCCAGCAATGCCGCAGTACCGACAGCAGCTGGCGCCAAATCCGCCGCGTCATCTATCCCTGTTCTCAAACGGAACCACTCCTCCGTTACTGCCGCTGCCCCTGCACCGGCAGCTTCCAAGCCTTCTGTTGCTGGGACGAAGCGCAGCGCGTTAGGCGAGGTGACAAATGGCGGGAAGAATGACGCGTTGAAAGGGGCGAAGGGAAAGGAGGCGGGTGGAAGGGAAAAGCGGGCGTTACAGCAAACTTCGTCAGCTCAGATCCCCGCGACGACCATCGCTGCTGCTGGACCCGCGCGCCGGACGCGGTCAAGCATGTCTGGCACTGCCGCACCTGTCGTCACCGCCGAACCCGCCAGCAAGCGTCGGACCACATCGCGTATACCGGTCGCGTCGCGTTCTCGATCTGCGACCGCGTCCACCTCAACTACCGTTGCCGACGGCCGCCTCCGGGAGCGCAAGCTCAATGTCGCAATTGAGGCGAAGGACATTGTTGAGCCTGAGCCAGCTAGGAAGAAGCGCAAGACCTCATCTCCAGCGGTGGAGGAGGTTGAGGAGGAGGACGATCTGGCGGACGAGGGGCTTTACGACGAGGATGGTCGGGAAGTCGTCTTGAGCAGCGGTGGAAGGGGTACTCGATTAAGGTCGCCAGAACGGGCAATCCGGGCCAAGGACGCAGGATGGACGGATCTAGACGCGGAGGATGATGGAGATCCAACCATGGTTAGCGAGTATGTTGTTGACGCGTTCAATTACATGTTGTCAATTGAGGCAAGTCTTGAGCTCGAACTACTACCTCAACTTCGCTGATTGTCAGGACAAGAGCATGCCCGATGCCGACTACATGTCGCGTCAAGCCGAGCTCACCTGGGACATGCGCGCACTGCTCATGGACTGGGTGATTGAGGTTCACTCTAAATTCCGCCTCTTACCCGAAACCCTCCTCATTGCCGTCAACATGGTCGACCGCTTCCTCTCCGAGCGTGTTGTTTCGCTCGAAAAGCTCCAATTGGTGGGCATGACGGCGCTCTTCATTTCGGCCAAGTACGAGGAGGTCATCTGCCCCAGTATCACCCACTTCCTTCACATGGCCGACGGCGGTTTCGCCATTGACGATATGATCAAGGCCGAGCGATACATGCTGTCTACCCTCGATTTCGATCTATCGTACCCCAACCCTCTTCATTTCCTCCGGCGGATCTCCAAAGCCGACGGTTACGATATCCAGACGCGTACATTGGCCAAGTTCCTCATTGAGGTCATGTGCGTTGAGGCCGACTTGCTCAAGTACAAGTCGAGCTTGCTGGCGGCGGCGGGTACTTGGTTGGCGAGATTATGCCTGGACAGGGGAGATTGGGTAAGTAGGAGTGGCGTCTGAGTATGATACCGCACGCCGAGCTAACATTCACAGAGCCCGAACCTCATTCACTACTCCACCTACTCTGTTGCAGAACTCTTAGACCCAGCGCAGGTCATGGTCAACTACATTGTCAGCCCAGATCTCAATACCGAGGGTGGCTTCTACAAGAAGGTGAGCTTTGTTTCTCTTTGTCTTCCTACCAGAGCTGACACCCTACAGTACGCCAGCAAGAAGCACATGAAGTCATCCGTCTACATCCGACAATGGGCACTCAACCGATGGCCCGAGAGTGCCGAAGGAATCAGCGAGTTCCAGGGCAAGGAGCTTTTGGCGGAGATCGAGGGGAAGCTCATCCCCATCATGGACGTTCGGGTATAGTCCATGCCCTCCTCCCAAAACGTCCGACTTTACCCCACATCTACCCAATTCCGCACACCACTTCATCCTCATACGCAACAAACGACTCTACTATACTGTACATAACGAACCCGAATCCGACCCCTACGACTGTATCATAATCCCCCGAAAGAAGACGCTCCTCATCCGGTGATCCCAGGCGACAGGCGAGAATGCCCATGCCACCTACTTCCGTTCTATGTAGACGTCTTCTCTTTCTATGACCCCCACCTTTTTACTTTCTTTTGGGCATCCAAATATTCTCGTTCTTCGTAGTCCATCCTCCCTCCTTCCGGTGCCCTGTTTGCCATTTCTTTCTCTTCAGATCCGCTTTTCCCTCCTATATAGCAAGTTCATATCCTTCTCTCCGTTGATGGTAGATACATGCTTCTATAGTTGGGACCAAGAGCAGGGGAGTAAGGTGGTTTTTGAGATGTCATCATGCCGATTTTGTCATAGCCAGGTGGGGAACTGTCCGCCACGTTCACATTTGGTCTGAGAACTGCGTTACTGCGACTTTCCCATCATGCGATTCATCATGATCAGCACGCAGTTTCGTTAGCCATTGCGTGGCGGAACAATTGGACCGGGTATATCTGCATTCCCATCCTGTCTGTCGTCTGTACACAGTCAAAAGATCCTATCCCAGGCTCGCACAACCCTCAAGCCGCCTTCCCCGCTGATCTCCTTTTCTTCGCCGCCTCTACCAACGCCACCCGCCCAAAGAACAGCGACACGCCTATGAGGCCTGAAAGCAGGAGGAGTAGTGGTAGTCGGACAGCCCATTCGCGAGCAGGGAAGAAGTCGTGGATAGGTGATGTTGTGGAAAGGAAGGGCTATAGACGGTCAGTGCACCGCTTCTCTGAACTGAACCCTCGTGTACGAGCTAACGCGTGATAGGAGCCATGTGGTGGAAGAGACACTCACTAAGAAGAGCGCCCAAACGGTATAATATCCAAAGACAGTCAGGGCGACTGCGAGCATTACTGCGCCGAGCATTTTGTCGGAAGTTGCCTGATCGTTAGCACACTGTCGACCTCAGATTTTCGGGTACGTCCTCCATGTCTCTTTAGTCACGTACCATCTTGCTGTATGTCTCTGGATTGATGGATCCGCTAGATGTGATCTAAAGGCAACCTTCAAGCTCTCAGAATTCAGCCTGGACAAGGGTCGCTGTCTCGGCGCGTTCCACTATAGCTAGTGCAGCTCGATGCCGAGAGAGGCCCGTGCGTCCAACTCCGCATTCCTCAGAAAAAGTTTTCTCTAGGATCACTACAGTGTACGGTGTCCTCCTGAGGGTTCAAGAGGTTGGATCTCTAAGAAAGCCGACACGGCCGTCCTTGAGTATAGGACAGAACTAGTGTCCTCAAGAGCTTGGACGAGAAAGTAAGATATCCCCTCTCATGCCATCATCAGGTGCGATTTGCACCTCGCGGTGTACATGGAAGCTGCCAGCGTGACGCATACAACAGACCCAGGCGTAATCAGATATGACAGCGCCATGCAGACCTGAACAGAAAAGTTTCGAAGCGCGTGGGATCAGGGGGCAGTCGGAGGCTTTGTCACTGCAACCTTGCGGAAGTGCCAGTTGCAGTCTGCTCCCAACGGTGGTCGGTCACTAGGTGCACATTAGCCTATCTTGGCTTGCGCCCATTACATACGGTCGGCCGCTTGCTGATCGAAGTCGATGGCATTCTTTGGCGCCTTCGACTTCATTAGCTGGACAGCTTCCCTTCTGAGGGGACCCGCTGCGCGTATTAATGCGCAATCCCACCGCCTTGAGATCGATCTGCATCCTTGACTCGTCTGTTTCATCTCTCCCTATAGAGCAGGTAGCTATATGAGTGACAGGTGCGAGGATTCTTCAGCATCCCCGAGGCTCTGCTCGAACTCGGGCGACTAAGTATGATATTCAGCGGATCATCATCTATTTGTTACAAGGTGAGGCTGTCATCGCCTTGTTCCGGCTGTGTTTTATAATTCACTCTCGTCGCGGCGAGCAAGGACTCATTAGTAATGATATTGAGCGGGCAGGCAGAGACCGCCGACGCCCTGTCGCATCAACGCTTGTCCAAACCAGAAGCTCGTCAGATTTGGCAACCTGCATGAGCGGCGAATTGTGAAATCGAAGACAAGCCTCAGATGTTACGGGTGTATCATCGATGGACAGCGGTCGCGGAATCACCATATTGCGAGGCACTGATGTCGCCCTACGTTCGACGATGAGACAAGCGATGTGCATGCACACCAAAGCAAGGAGTCGCACATTGATTACTCTCGGTTACCGTTTGAACCGGGGTATCCGTGGCAATTGCCCGATCAAGCAATCCCGGGGACTACCCCAGATTTACCCCGGCCGTGTTTTTGCGGGGATCCTATTCGCCCGGCTTCTTACAAACAGCCGGCCTCCCTATATAGTCCCCATTCCTCACATCTTTTCACACTACATACATCCATCCCCCGTATCTCATCTATTACACTCACTCCCATACACCCAGACATGTCTAACGCAAAAGTCATCATCGTCGGAGGTGGTCTCTCTGGTTTGAGTGCGGCTCACACCGTTCTCGAACGCGGTGGCAACGTGGTATGTATCACCTTCACCTAACAACTCCGATCTCGATCATGGGCGATGGCTAGCGTGCACGGTGGCAACGGCTGATCAATTAGCTTCTGCTCGACAAAAACAGCTTCATGGGTGTAAGTCATCGGGTTGATCGCTTTTACCGCGCAAAACACGTCTGATTGAATAGGGTAACTCCACCAAGGCGACCAGTGGTATCAACGGCGCTCAAACTCAGGCCCAAGCAGTATGTTATCCTCATGCCCCTTAGACCACATGCCATAACTCCTGCTGACATTACAAGGATCTCGGTATCCCAGATACATCCGCCAAGTTGTGAGTCTTGAAAACACATTTGTCCTCGCACCATTCCTGACAGGTCAGCTTCGCCGACACCAAGAAGTCCGCTCGAGAGCTTGCTCGTGACGACCTCATCAAGGTTCTCACCTACAAATCTGGTGATGCCGTCAACTGGCTGGTTGAGCAATTCGGCCTCGACCTTTCAAAGGTCTCTCGATTGGGTGGTCACTCGCAGGAACGAACACACCGAGGTGGACAGCAGTTCCCTGGTATGACCATCACTTACGCTCTGATGGAGAAGGTCAGTCGAAACAATCGATGCGAGGAGTGCAATACTGATCATCCAGCTTGAAGACTTGGCCGAGAGCAAGCCAGACCGCGTCAAGATTTTGAAGAAGGCAAAGGTCAGCAAGTTGATCCAGGAGGGCAACACCGTCCTCGGTGTGGAGTACGAGAAGGACGGCAAGAAGGTAAGTTACAGACGAGTTCTCCGTGCGGAATCAAGCTTACATATCAGTACACCGAGCACGGAACTGTCATCCTCGCCACTGGTGGATACGCCGCCGACTTCACATCTGACTCGCTGCTCAAGAAGCACCGACCCGAGTACTACAACTTGGTAAGTCATCTCACTACCCATTTTGGATAAGGGACTAACAGATTAGCCCACCACTAACGGCGACCACTGCACTGGTGACGGTCACAAAATGGCCATGTCCATTGGAGCCAAGGGCATCGACATGGAGAAGGTCCAGGTCCACCCCACCGGTCTGGTTGACCCCAAGGACCCTGAGGCCAAGGTCAAATTCCTCGCTGCCGAGGCTCTTCGTGGCGTTGGTGGTCTTCTTCTCGACAACACCGGTAACCGATTCGTCGACGAGCTGCAGCACCGAGACTACGTTACTGGTAAAATGTGGGAGAATAACAAGGTCAGTGTCTGCGTTTGAAGTCAACGTTATCACTGGCTGACTTTTAGTTCCCGATCCGACTTGTTCTTAATGGCGAGGCGTCCAAGGAGATCGAGTGGCACTGCAAGCACTACGTCGGCCGAGGGTTGATGAGGAAGTTCAACAGCGGTGAGGAGGTGGCAAAGGAGATTGGCGTCAGCCCCGATGTTTTGAAGAAGACATGTGAGTTGAAGAGTCATCCCATTGGCACAGATCACTGACATAATAGTCGACGAGCACAACAAGTACGCCAAGAACCCAGGATCTGACCCATTCGGCAAGAAGGTGAGTTTGGCTGGCTGGGCTAATGAAGGCAAATGCTGATAAACTCAGTTCTTCAAGGGTGGAGAATGGAAGATGAACGACCACTTCCACGTTGCGTTGATGGTCAGTCCATTTCACCGCGTGATGTGTCACCTATGCTGACTAACAGACCCCTGTCCTCCACTACACAATGGGTGGTCTTGAGATCGGAACCGACTCATCCGTCAAGGACGCAAACGACAAGGCTATTCCAGGTCTTTTCGCTTGCGGAGAACTTGCCGGTGGTGTTCACGGTGCCAACCGATTGGGAGGATCCTCCCTATTGTGAGTCTTGCCAACGCATCAAGCGCTTCACTAGCTGATATTTGCAGGGGCTGTGTCGTCTTTGGACGTGTCGCCGGTGACTCTGCTGCTTCCCACCTCCTCGGCAGCCTCGCCACCCAATCATCTAGCAAATCCAACGGCGGTGGTGGCTCTGGCCAGCTACTCGAGACCCGAATTCGTGTCGACCCCAACAGCAAGAATGTCAACCTTGAGTTTTCGTGGGCTGGTCAGTCCGCTGGATCCAGCTCCGGAGTGCAACAATCCCAGATTCAGCAACATGATGCCTCTGCCCCACCTGCCGAGTCGGGTCCTGCGAAGGAAGGTGACCGAACTGCCGCGCAGGTCGAGAATGAGAAGCTACCCGAGCCTAAGGCCAAGAAGGAGGGCAAGGCCGGTGGCGAGTACACGATGGAGGAGGTTGCCAAGCACAACAAAGAGGACGACATTTGGGTCGTGATCGAGGGCCAGGTCTTGGATGTCACCAAGTGAGTATATGTCTAGAGTTTTCCCTGCAACCCCAGCTGATATGTCTAGCTTCCTCAGCGAGCACCCAGGAGGAGCGAAGGCCATCATGCTATACGCCGGAAGGGACGCGACCGAGGAGTATCAGATGATCCACCCTCCCAACGCCATCTCCAAGTATGCGCCCGACACTGGTAAGTCTTTCTGTGACATCGTCTGCAGGGATACTCGCTAATTCCACAGTCATCGGCAAGGTCAAGGCCTAAGTTTGGTCCGTGTGTATCAATCGTTGTACATATCCGAGCTATGGGATGGCTGCGGATTCAGTTTTGTACTTTTGGATATTCTGATTGAGCTGAAGTATGTATCGTGATGTGTGACTTCAGCGGATTGCTCTTTCGCTCTGTAGACTGACTTCACTTATGCCGAGTCGTTACACATCAGCACAATGACCAAGTGTCAAGCATAGTATACATAGTACTTGATCACGAAACGTAGTTAGCATTCCGCGCTGGCTCCGTCCCAAACTCTCTTCCGGAGCTCGCAGCTGGCTGTCCAACCCCTGATATTTGATCACCGTCCTTTTTGGCACGAAACGCTCCTGCGCTGAAGGCTGTAAGGATAATCAACAGGAGTGATCGGCTGCTGCGCGTCACATGTCGGACCTGAACGCAGTAGTAGGAAATGCCCTCGCCCTCGGCTCGAGCTGCAAGGCATACTCCTCGTATTTGACATCCTACTTTACCCCCATCGCCAATCCACAAGATCACGACCTGTCCCGATCCCAAACCCACCCACTCACCACACTTATCTGCCAGCTACCCGCCACCCGCTCCACTTGCAGTCCTTTCCATGTTGAAGTCACCCACCTCATTCCCTCTTCACCCACAGCTTTACTGAACATGTACCCTACGATATCCGGTTCCCAAAGCAGCACACCAATCTCTCACGCCGAGCTTGATGCACTCCGCCGGTCTAGGCAGCCACTCAAGGTGTGGCTGACGAATGGGCATCCGTACGTCGGAACTGATTTATACGGGGTGCGGGTCCCCGAAGCGGACAAAGACGATCTGCTGACCCAATATCTGGAACACTCGCTGGGTACAGGTCTTCCTATCCTCATTGCCGACAGCCTCAACGCATGCATGTCCAACTACCCCAATGACGCCACGGACGAAATGCGCACGCTGACGGAGAGGATGGGGAGGATCTTCCTGCAGGGGCGCTGCAACGGTTCGGCGGTGTTGAGAACCTCGATCCCCGCGTATTCCGCCACTGATCCATCGAAGGACACGGCGGTTTACAAGTAAACTCAGCCGGATCAACAAGAGGGTGTTAATTTAGGGATGGGAGGGTAGAAGTCCAAGCAAGCATATGAGACTCGGTGGTGATATGCAATGAGTGTCTAGCGCATGTAAGCGCTCGGGTGTGAGTGAGGTCTGGCTGAGGGGGTAAGTAAGGCAAGGGAGACACGAGTTGTACTTCAGGCCTGTTGTTAAACCTGCGTCGAAAAACACCTTCCTAAAGTCATACCAGCAGTGGTATCCATAATCTATAAACATGACGATGAGAAAAAATCTAGTATATACCCAACGAATGATCAATCCGAACCCTTTTCTGTAATTCTCTTCCGAACCTTCCCATAAATTCCCTGTCTAGTTTCCGGGCTGGATCATGACCCTGTCCGCAAGACTGATGAAGATATCGTCAGCCGGGTGACGGTACAGGGGCTGCTTGAGACGCTTCTGGTCGATGAACTAGAAAGAATCAGCATGTACCTCAATATTCACAGTAATCTTGACTCACGTGTCCAATGAAACCGATAGATCGACCGAGAACGAACAGACCGTTCAAGGCTCCAATGTTCCTGTACTCCTGCGCCTCCTCCTCGGTGAATGCACCGCAGCCCGAAAGCAGATCGCAGAACGAGACGGCGATAGCTCCGTCAACATTCAGGATGAGGGTGTTGGACTTCTGGGTGGTGACATCCTCGACCGCAAGGGCAAAGTCAAGGGTTTTGTGTGCGGGGAAGTTCTTCTTGACAAAGTCAACAACGAGGGAAACTCGGAGATCGGGGTTGCTCTTTGACTTGATTTTGTGACCAATACCGGGGATGAGTCGGTTGGCTTTTCGGTTAGAGTCGACGAACTCTCGCGGGGTCATACCAGATTCGAGACCGTTGGAGAACTCGCGGGCGGCACCGTCAAGGGCACCACCGAATCGGTCACCAATGGTCAAGAGACCGGCAGCGAGGGAGGAGATGAGGTCCTTACCGGCTCGGGCGGTGATGATGGTGTTCATGGCACCCGAGACGGCCGGTCCGTGGTCGGCCGTGAGCTGGAGGACCATCTCGATGAATTTGCAAGCGTAGGGGGGTAGTCGTCGCTTGAACCAGAGGAGGGAAACGACACCGCCCAAACCGAGCTCCTCCTCAAACACCTCCGAGATACGCATACCAGCGTACATGAGCTCCTGACCTCGCTCGTCCGAGATGGTGGAGATGAAGGCGGCGGGTTTACGGATGAGACCGAGCTTGGAAGCCCAGTTGTAGTCCATGGGGATGTTTGGGGGCTCGACCTCGGGCTTGGGGACAATAGCGCCGGAGGAGACGAGCTTCTGGTAGGTCTCGGCGAGGACGGTGGGGAGGTCCTCGAAGGTGTCCGGAACGATGAAGCCCGCGGCTTTCATCGATCGGTTCTTGGCGTCGGCAGTTTCCATGTCCGAGTTGGCCATGGAACCAGCGTGACCGAACTGCACCTCGGATGTGAACATCTTGGCGCAAGTACCGATGGCCCAGGCAACGATGGGCTTGTTGATCTTGCCGCTCTGGACAGCCTCAATGACTCGGTACTCCTCGGTACCACCGACCTCACCGAGCAACATGATCATCTTGCACTCGGGGTCGGCCTGGTATCGGAGGATATGGTCAATGAAGGAGGTACCGGGGTATCGGTCACCACCGATGGCGATACCCTCGTAGACACCGTTGGTGGTGTAGGAGAGGATGTTGTTGAGCTCGTTGGACATACCACCGGACTTGGAGACGTAACCGACGGATCCGGGTCGGTACAACTTGCACGAGATCAAGTTGTCCATCATACCACCGGTGTTTCCGATACGGAAGCATCCGGGCTTGATACCACCGACGGTAGCGGGGCCGATGATGATGACACCCTTGCTGGTGGCGAGGTGGAGGAGCTCACGGGCGTGTCGCTCTGGGACACCCTCGGCAATGATACCGATGGATTTAATCTGGGGGAAGGATAGAATGTCGATGGTCGAGGCGTAGACCGATCGGGATGAGGAGAAGTTGACGACGACATCAACGTCGGGGTGCTTCTTAGTCGCCTCGGCGACGGTGGTGTAGACGGGAAGGAGGGTCTCCTTGGTACCCCAGTAGAACTTCTGGATGTGGTGACCGCCGAAGGGGTAGATCATGGCGGCGACGGAGGGAGTTTTACGGCCGCATGAGAAGTCAAAGTCCAACATGCCCTGGATGGCTCGGGGCTGGAGACCAAACACGAATGAACGCGTGTGCTCGTCGAAGGGACGGAACCAAGATCGCTTGCCGAGAGTCTCGGTCTCGAAGTGGACGATGTGGTCATCAGCCTGTTCGCGGGAACCATCGGCCTTGATGGAGCCGACGGTGGCCTGGGACTTCTCGGGGCCGTTGGCGCTGGAAGCAGAGGCGGCAGCGGGGGATTCCTCATTGGCGGGGGTGGCGGGCTGAGTGGGGAGGGGCTTGGAGATACCGAGAGCCATGGGGACAATGGCGGTGATGGGGGATTCAGGCCCGTAGACCTTCATGAAGAGACCGAGGGATTCTCCGCAGAGACGCATGGCCTTGAGACCCTCCTGGTAGTTGGGACCAGCTCGTCGGACCCAGATCTTTACGTTGTGACGGAGGAGTCCCTCCTTGTACTGCTTCAGGGCTCGGATGATACCCTTGAAGGTAGCAGCAACGTCAGAGAAGTTGGCCGCACCACCACCGATGATGAGGACCTTGCCTTCAGGGTGAACGTCGCCACGGGTCATGAGGTCGACTGATGGTATCAGCCAGATTCGCTTCGCTTAGAAGGATACTTACCAATAGTCTTGGCGTACTCGTAAGTCTGACCCTCGGTAGGGGCACCAGAGTATTCACCGTAGTTGGCGAGCTCATGCGCAAAGCCGGCAGCGGCGATGGCGTCAGAGTAGACGACGGACGCACCACCACCAGCGACCATGGTCCAGACTCGACCAGTCTGGTTTAGGACGGTCAACTTGAGACTGGCTCCGGTTGAGGCGTCGAGCTTCTGGATGTAGGCCTCCTCCTTGGTGAGGTCTCGGCCGAAGGGCGCGGGCCAAACCATGGGTGGTCCTCGGTCGGCCTTGAGCGACGAGCCAGCGACGGGAGCGGCGGTGTCTCGGGCAAGAGCCCACTTGGGGCCACAGAGGAAGTCGGCGGTCTGGTCGAGCTTGGCGGCCATGTCGAGGTAGAAGATCTCGGCGGGCTTGGTCGCGGTAGCGTCAACGCAGACGAGGGGGTTGATTTCGAGGTAGGCAACTGAGGGGTCAGCTGACGTTGCGATCAGACGGGAAAATACTTACAGTGAAGGTCGACGTAGACGGCGTACATTCGGATGAGGAAGTCACACAGGATGTCCTGCTTGGCTTGGGGGACGGACTGGAGGAGGGTAGAGATGATGGTCTCGCGGGTGGGGAACTGGATGTGAGCCTTAGTATCGAACCAAGCGTGAAGCAGCTCACCTCCTCGCCAACGGCGATCAAGAGCTTCAACGCCTTGGCGTCGACATCTCCAACTTCAACACCACCCTCGCTATAACGTCAGCTACCGTCCAAGCGCACCAACGGGCCACTCACTGTGTGAAGAGGATCCAGTCACCCTCACGAACGGAGTTGATGCAGACGTAGTACTCGGTGTCGGCTGCGTGGGGGAGGAAAGGCTCAATGATGAAGGTGTTCAAGGTACCGGTGGTCTTCTCGACCAACTGGGGTTTACCAGCGCGCTGCTCAATCCAGGCGCCAGTCTCCTCCCACTCCTTGTTGAGGCAGAGAAGACCAGCCTTTCCGCGTCGCTTGATGAGCTGATCGGGCTTGCCGACAAGCTTGGAGTTGAAGACCCATTCGGGCAGACCCTGGCCGGGCTTGATGGGAGGGAAGACAGTCTTGGTCGCTGGGTCGCTGTCACGTCAGCAACGGTTGGCTTTTGTCTATCACGGAATCTGACTCACTATTCAACCTGGGCGACCTGGACAGGAGCGACAGTCGAGTCGGTCTTGCAGGGGATGGGGGTGGGGGAACGGGGCAGCCAGTAGGACAGCAGCTGCTTGGCGTCGTACTCGCGGATAGCTAAAGACATGAGCTCGGGCTATTGATAGCTGAGAAAAGACGCTTACCCTTGGTAGACATTTTGAGTGGTGTTCAATGAGAGTATGTAGAAGAAGGGGGAAGAGCTGATCGTGTGAGTTAGGATCAGCGATAGAAGGATAGAAGCAAAGAGAATCTTGAGGGAAAGGCGCGAGGCATGTCGGGAGAACCGGGCGCGTGGGGATGTCCGAGCTCGACTTTCGGAAATTTGGGGCAGGGCAAAGGTGGAGGTTTCAGAAGGCTGGAAAGTGAGACTGTAGTACTCACATTCAGGGAAAAAGAGCGTCTATATGATGGCGAGGGATAGGTATCAGAATAGTTCAGGCTGGAATGGCAAAGGAGAAGGGCAGCTGCGCTATCTTTGCTTCATCTTCATCGTCTCATCTCTTCCCCCAACCCCAACCCCAGAGCGACTTTTGGCTTGGACACGGGGACGGCACTTGCTTCCGTCGGAACCGCAAGCGGCCTTCCCCGCCCGATTTACATCACCCACCGTTCGTGTCTGTTTGTGTACGGATATTTACGGCGTTATAGAGATTTGCATAGGAGACAATTCAGAAAGTGGAGGTTCACCACCAAGTACACCCTTCACTCCCCATCACTCATTCACATCTAACATGCTGAAGAGATGACATCCACTCCTGTCCTTATACTGGACAATGGCGCCTACAACATCAAAGCTGGCATAGCAGGAGTAGACTGGGATCCCAGGTTCGTTGGTCTAACCCCGTATCTGGCTTACTTGTACTGATATCGGAATGCAGAATCATACCAAACTCAATAGCACGCTCAAGAGCCGAGAAGAAGGTGTACGTGGCGGACGAGGTGGAGGGATGTCGTGACCTATCGAGTCTGGCCTATCGCCGTCCTTTCGAGCGGGTACGTGCAGAGTGCCAGTTGTCTTGTCTGCTGAACCTCGCGCTGATGGAGGCAGGGGATGTTGGTTAATTGGGACGCTGAGAAGATCATCTGGGACAGGGTGTTCTCTCCCGCTTGCCTGAATGTAAGTTGCGCCAGGCATCAGCCTCTGATGTACAGGTCAATCCGGCAGAAACATCCCTACTTGTCACTGAGCCATATTTCAATCTACCGAACATAGCAGAGACGTACGATCAGATGGTCTTTGAGGAATGGGAGTTTGCGAGTTATTACAGGACTAACCGTACGTCTTCTCAACTCTATACAAGTCTCGGCGACACGCGGACACTTGCTGACGAATGCAGCTGCAGCTCTGATACCGTACGGCGGCCTGTTTGAAGACGACAGCGGCGTACCGCCCGAGTGCAGTATCGTCATTGACCTAGGCTACTCATACACCCATGTCATACCGATCAAAGGTGGAGAGGTACTTTGGGAACATGTCAAGCGGTATGTCTTCCCTCACGCTAATCCTACCGCAAGCTCTCGGTCTGACGTTACAGAATAGACGTCGGCGGGAAGCTATTGACGAACCACCTCAAGCACCTCATCTCTTTCCGACAGTGGAATATGATTGATCAGACGGCGATAGTAGACGCTGTGCGTGAGACGTGCGGATACGTCAGTATGGACTATAAGCGAGATTTGGAAATTTGCAAGTGAGCCAAAATCACCGTGTGATAGGCCCGCACAAAAGACTTGCGAGCTGACCCCGCCGCAGACAAAATCCCAAGAAGAACTCCATTGTACAAGAATACGTCTTACCGGACTTCTCCCCCAATTCTACCTCTCGCACAGGCTATATCCGCTCTGGACCTTGTGCAGAGATTCCACAGCCCGCGAAAGCAGCCCCTTCCAAAGCTACCGGCGCAGACGAAGATGAGCAGGTGCTGTACATGGGTAATGAACGGTTCGCCGGTCCTGAGCTGTTGTTTCACCCGTCCGACATCGGTGAGTAGTCTTGGTGCAAGATCGGTACCGGCTGCTGTACTGTGAAGATTCCGACTGACATGCCAGGTCTTAAACAATCGGGTCTACCCGAAACCATTGCTTTCGTCATTCAGCAGATGCCCGAAGAGCTGCAAGGGATGTTTTGGGCGCATATTGGGATATCTGGAGGTTTGGGCATGATAACTAATTTCGGCGAAAGACTGTGAGTTGTCAAGTGACTGTACCGCCTGCGATGTTCTGATAAGCAGTGAGCGGGACCTCAGAGCCCTCTGTCCGACAGGCTACGAAATTGGGATCTTTGAGGCATTCGAGTGAGTGCAGTTTTAGCTGAACGTCAGAGAACCTCACTAATGTGACAGAACGACTGGCCCACCCTACCATGCCGCGCAGATGTTAGCCAATACCCCTACATACCTCTCCACCCACCCTATCACTCGTGCCGAGTACCTAGAGCACGGCTCGGGGATTTGTCGACGACGATTCGGAGGTCCGGCTTACTCTGTCGATCCACCAGGCTTCCAATCCGGTATGGCGCTCGCGGAGATGGATGATGACGAGCGGGAGCGCCAGTATGCGCTGGGTCTGTTGGAGATTGGGAAAGGGAAAGGAAAGGGGAAGAAACGGGAGCAGGAAGAGGAAGTGGTCAGTGGGAACTGGGGCGGACGGAGGCGGAGGGCAATGGGTATGATGTAGTGGTCACAGGGAGCAATCTTCCCGTTGTTGTATATGTCTCTCGCACAAGCAGCGCTTCGTGCATGAATCAGTATCTTCAGCGCCAGCCCGTACCCGCAAGTCATTGAAATCCAGGTGCATACCGTACCTTGGCGATCGACATTAGGATGCGCCACACACGCAACGATGACGCAAAATTGCTTCCGCTTTTGGCAGGTCCAGCAAGGCGAGATGGCCCACTCACACCCTGCCCATTCATACTGCACCAACATTCCTTGAAACAGTAGACCTCACTCATACGCGCAGTGACAACAATAGATCTGCTTCATGGTCCCTGAACAGACTTAATATCTCAGAACAGCCCCCTCATCCTTACCTTACCCTGCCCGAACTAGATACGCCAAAAGGACCCCAACCCAATCACAATGTCTGCGACACAGCGAATCCACCTCAACCCCAACGCGCCTCGTGCGCCCATGATGGGTAATGGGATGGGAGGAGCTGGCGGTCCAGGATATACGCCTGACCCTGTCCGCCGACCGGGAGGCGCGTCAATGGGAGGAGGAGGCGGCGATGATGTCGTTTCTCAGATCAAGGCGTTTAGCAGTAAGGTTGAGGATGCTATTGAGACATACAGCCAGGTGAGTTGAATGGAGGTCTTGCGTCGTGTATGCGGCAGGAAGTGTGAAGGAGGTCTGTCGTATGGATGGCAGTGTCAAATGTATGGGAACGGGTGAAGCGGAGGTGCCGACAGGCGGTGACGAGGCGCAACGGCGAAAGGCACCAGCCTTATCTGGCTGTGAGAGCAGTGCGAGCGTCAATACTGACCCAGTGATGGTGAAGAGACCGCATATGATCCAGCGCTGATTTCCATAGCCTATCCGACCATACGTCCCAGCCGCTGCGCGATTCTTGATCGTTGTCACATTCCTCGAAGGTCAGTAAAGCCGCGCGTGCCAATTGGCAAAGAGCAGAGGGCTGAAGTCATTCACAGACGCTCTACGAATCCTTACACAATGGGGAGACCAACTGTGGTATCTGCAGAAGTGAGCACGGCTGGCCTCATATTAATCGATTTCAACTGATCACCAGGCACCGCCATTTCCCTTGGGGCTTATCCCACTTGTTCCTCCTCATCAACGTCGTCACAATGGCTGCGTGCTCCCTCGGCGTCATCTCCAAGAGATACCCGGACTATTCGGTGTTTGGTCTGCTAGGTGTTGTAGTGGCGCAAGGTAAGCTTTTCGACGGTGATTGTGGTACACCGGCTGATTTCTAGGACTCGGCTACGGACTCCTATTCGACCTCTCCTTCTTCCTCCGAAACTTGTCCGTGGTGGGCGGGTTGCTCATGGTGCTCTCGGACTCGCTAGCCAACAAGAAGAAGCTCTTTGCTGGGTTGCCAAGCATGAGCGAGACCGACAGGCGCAAGTAGTGAGTTCCCACCATCCGGAAAAACGGGCCGAAAGCTGACTTTGCCAGCTTCCAGCTAGCGGGCCGCATCCTGCTCATCTTCCTCTTCATCGGCTTCATCTTCCAGGGCAAGTGGTCCTTTGCCCGCGTGCTCGTTTCTATCGTCGGCCTCGGCGCGTGTATCATGGTTGCCGTGGGATTCAAGGCAAAGTACTCGGCCAGCTTCCTCGTTGCGCTATTGAGCATCTTTAACGTCTTTATCAACAACTGGTAAGTCTGATAGATTAGAAGCTTTGCTGCGAAAAGATTATTCCGCTGACCATGAACAGGTGGAGCGTACACTCTGCGCACCCCCAGCGAGATTTCCTCAAATACGACTTGTGAGTGCAACCCTGCTTTTACGATCTCTGCGTGAGAGCATTTGCTGATTTGTACAGCTTCCAAACTCTATGTGCGTACTGCTTGCTCCTCTTAGATTCCGCACAGCTCGTACTGACATCACAGCTATCGTCGGAGGACTGCTTTTGCTCGTCAACATGGGTCCCGGCGGTATATCCGTAGACGAGAAGAAGAAGGTTAGCTCCCGGATTAAAGGCATTGGTGTGCAGATTATCCGAAGCTGACGCTGTCGATAGGTCTACTAAATGCTGTGAAACCCGAAAGCAAAAGAGGGAATCAAGCGGCGATGAGGTGCGGAATTAGAGGTTTGGGGAGAGGTGTGTATAGGAGATGGCCAGTGTGTTGCGTGTACCGTCGACGCCTGGATCAAGATTAAACGAACGAAATGCATTTGCCTCATAACAGGCCTTCAAAGATCCGAAACGGTCACTTGCATATACAAGATATTTTCTACACATACAACGATTTACTTAGCAAGCATTGATACGGATGAGACTAGCTCCAGCACACCGAATCTAGATATAACCCCCCTATGCCCAGCCCCATCTATTCCATGTCCATCTGGTCGAGCTCGTCCCAATCAATCTCCATTCCTCCTCCATCCTCTCCTGCTCCTACACCGTTCGCCCCTATCCCACCTCCAGCCTGCACGAACTCCCTCTCGACCCTATCTAGCATCGCTAATTCTTCCGCCTCCCTCTCGGCCTCCTCAGCAGCCGCAGCCTCTTCCGCCCAATCTTCCTCTTCTTCCGCCCGATCACGATATGACCCCATCGACGCGTCCTGTCCTTCGGCTGATTGTTGGCGTTGCCCGATGATCCGGTGTTGGGGTGTGGTAGTATGGGAGGATGTAGTCCCAAATGAGGAAGGAGCGTTTGGCCGAGGTGTGAGATTTTGGGATGACGATTGCTGCTCGTGCTGATCCACCATACTCTCCAACTCCCGCTCCTCTCTGTCAAAGTGTGACATTTCCTCCTCCCAGAACTCGGGCTCAACAGGATCTGACCCCCCTGTCTCTTGCTCATGAGAGACCAGGGCTGCATGCTCCGCTTTCCGTCGTTGTAGCACCATGAGTCGGCGAAATATCTGCAGATTAGTCAGCAGCGGTCCGACTCATGGGAATATGCGCTGACTTACCTCCTCGTCATCCTCTTGAGCTCTACGATCTGCCGCCTCCTGATCTTCAACACTATGCTCCCCCGAGACACCCCGTCGTCGACTCATATCGTCCTCTCGACTCCGCTTCCGCCTTTCCCGCTCTTCCATGCGCCGTCCCAGCCTATCACGCCATAATTGACCTTGCACCGGACTTGTTCCCTCTGTGAAGAGGTCCAAGGGGCCAGCCAGCCCCCCACCGTTCCCTGAAGACGATGAGCGAGCTTGCTTTGGCGCAGTAGGCCGACGAGCGAATCTGGTGCTGGAAGAAGAGGACGATGACGACGGCGAAGGCAGAGAGTTCCGGCCTGCTCTAGACACTCGTGGAGGCCGAGATGGTCCACCTGTAGAAGTGGAAGATGGAGGGACAGGATACAGCTGATGCTGTAATGCGAAGTGGGTATGGGGATGTGGCTGATGTTGCGGTGTAGGGGAAGTGACGGGTGATGAACTGCCTGCGTGCGGGTTCAAGGGCGAAGACGGGCGTCCCAGATTTTGCGGAGTATACGGCGTCATGTAGATATTGAATCCATTATAGCTGGGTGCTGAGAGGGACATATCTGGATTATGCTGATCCATAGATATCAAGAAAGGGAATGTATAGATGGACGATGAGTGACTTGTCAACACACCTTTTTGGCGGGTCCGCGGTCCCGACGCGTCATGTCGTCACGTGGTTTCGTGCCTGAAAATCCGGCGCGTCCGATCGGGTTTCTGGGATTTCGGTTGACGCACCTCTTCCCCTGTTCATCCTTCCTCTATCCCTCCATCAATACCCTAAGGCGCCACTCCTGAGCCTGCCCCAGCTCTCTAATCGATAGCCAAGATGCCAGCTGCTGTAGCCCCCATGCGGCGTCTGGACTTCCCGGAGAAGCTCATTCAGTCCGGCAAAGGTCAGACGGCTCAAGCTCTCCTCAAGCGCATGAAGGTGGGTTGCTCTTGGAACCCGCAGCAGCTGCGTGGGCATGGCTGATTATACAGACTCTTCATCTCAAGCTTAAGGAGCTAGAGCAGGATATGACAGACGTCAAATCGCTAGACGCTGTCCGGGCGCCTCTCATCAACAAAGTGATCATGCATCACCCAGAGTGAGTCTGTCCCCTGAGCTTATCTCGGTGTATGAACGCTGATTGTCCAGCCGAGGAGTCAAGGCTTATGCTGCGTGCTGCCTCGCCGACTTACTACGGCTCTACGCCCCGAATGCCCCCTTTACAGCTGAAGAACTCCGAGTAGGTCTTCCTTCCTTCTTTCCCTCTTGTTTCGCGCCTGACCAAACAGGATATATTCCAATTTATGGCGGCTCAAATAGCATCCAATCTGAAAGCTCCACCAGTACCTACGAAGCCGGCCCAAACGAAAGGTCGGGCAAACACCGAATCACAATCCGGCCCAGCGGCGAGTCAACGGATAACGGACGTTCCTTACTATGCGGAATACTATCACTTGCTCGAGAATCTGGCTACTATCAAGTCGGTGGTGTTGTGTCTGGACGTTCCGGATTGGGAGGGTATCATGACTGGTTTCTTTGAGGGTTTTGTTGATATTGTCAGGTGGGTTCTGCCGCCTGCGGAAGAAGGAAATCAGGCTGATAGGCAGGAATGACATGAGCAAGAATCTCATTCGGCATATGCGAGATATCATGATTGAGCTACTTGAGGAGGCTAGCTCTGTGCCTTCGGGCGTCATGAACTGCATCATCAGTCAATTCGAATCTCAGTCAGATGTAAGCTTCCTCGTCCTCGTAATCATCCCAAAAAGGGAGCCAGGGATGCAGCTGACACTCGACAGACGCCCAACACCCCCGCCTTCCAACTCATCCAAGACGTCTGCAACAGGACGCATCACCGGCTGACCCGAGCGGTATACGCCCACTTTTCGGAAATCCAGCACTCGCACGGCCGATCAGGCGAAGCGACCGCCAGCGATTTTGATGTCCTTGCCGATTCCCACGCTCTCATGATCACCATGTATCGGTACTGTCCTAATCTTCTCATCAACGTCGTTCCTCTTCTCGACGAGAATCTGAAGGTAGCGGACGAGGTGCAACTGCGGCAGTTATCGACCAAGACGCTGGGGACGATGTTCGGGATGAGACCTGTTGTGGGCGGGGGAGTGGCGGATTTGGCCAAGACGGCTACTACGGCTTGGAGGTCTTGGGTCGGAAGAAAAGTGGATAAGGCTTTGCCTGTCCGGATTGCCTGGGTGGAGGCCGCCGGGGCTATACTGGCGAATCAGCCTGATCTGAGAGCCCAAATGGAGAGTGAGTTGTCAATATCCTTTTGATGTAGAGGGTGCAAACTCATGTTTGTAGCGGAGCTCTGTGATCGTATTCAAGATTCGGAAGAGAAGGTCCGCGCCACCATCTGCCGTATCATCGGATCGCTAGATTATGAGACCGCTCTACATCACCTCAAGCTGGGGACCTTACAGGCGGTCGGAGCGAGGATGAGCGATAAAAAGGTCAGTCTAAGAGCTCCTGTTGAGAAAAGCAGCCAGCTGACATTCCCAGGCTAGCGTCCGATCCGAAGCTTGCAATACACTCGCCAATCTATGGCGGCAGGCGTACTCGGCAATGTGAGCTCCGTGATCCCGGTGGAATCGGAACGAAAGCTGACATCCATAGCGAATCCGACGACTCCCAAGCTATCAGTCAATTTGGGTGGATTCCTTCTGCCCTCCTCTCTTCCCTCATGCACCGAGACGTCTCCCCCGATACCCGCTCTCAAATGACTTCGGTCTTCAAATCGCTTATCCTCCCCTTACCCGCCGCCGACGCTATCGACGATCAAGCCTGGATGGATCGATTGCTGTTGGTCTGTGTGCACCTAGACGAGGGGGGCATGCGGGCGTTGGAGAGGCTGTCCGGGCTGAAGGGATTCCGGTCGGGCAATGTGCCATATCGCGCTTTTGTCAACTTCTGCGAAGAAAACAACGTGAGCTCCGTCCTCATTACCTCAGATGTGGAGCAAGCTCATATCTCAGGGTGGTATCATTGACGGAGACGAGAAAGTTGTCAAGACAAGACTGGACTTTGTCATCAACGCTATCGCCCGTTAGTTGTGTTATATGGTGCCAACTGAAACGAGCTTACGATTACAGAAAAGCTATTTGGAGATGCCGCCAAAGCTCGGAAAGACCTACACTCTTTTGCCGCGGTCAATGACCCTCGGTTGTATAAACTGTTCAAGGCTTGCGTCGACATCCAGACCGATCTTAAGACTCTGATCAAAGCTAAAGTCAGTCATTTAATTGCTCGAATTTGTGGCATCGAAGCTGATCCAGTCTAGAACGAGCTCCTGCGCAAGATCGAACAATCACATGCCGACATCCTTGATACATTCACCACGCTCATCGACAATGCCTCCTGGAACATCCTGAATCACTCTTCCATTCCTCCCCTCATCAAGCGCCTACAAAGGCCCGAGGGTCCTAATGCGGAAGGAACGTCCGCGGCGGCTTTCCGTCTCCTCGGGCTGATCGCCAAGGAATGCTCGCCGATGTTCAAGTCCCATGTTTCGGAGTTGGTCATTGTTATGGCGGATAAGAAGAACGAGACACTGTCCGAAGCGGCACTGAAGGGGCTTTCGGCGGTTTGCAGGGACGATCCGGATGCGGTACCGGAGGATAAGTAAGTTCCATCCTTCCTGTGGTCTGATCACAAGATTGTACGCTTACAAGAACAGACGAGCAATGGCCCGGGCCATGCAGAAAGCGATGGAAGGAACTCCAAAGCAAGCCAAATACGCTGCGCGCTTCATTGCTGCGTCAAAGCAGGTTGAGGCTCCTGGAGAATTGCTGGATGTGAGTCGACGTGATCCACGTTCGAGCGAGAAAAGGCTGACTCTGCCAGACGATCATCGCGCTCTTCCCCGACATTGACGATGACCGGCTTCTACCCTGTCTGCGCGTCCTGGCGGAATTGGCTCTTACCGCGCCTGTGCAATTCGAGGAGCGATCAGAAGAATTGATGGATTACGTGCTGAACCAAATCATGTTTAACCCATCACCGTCGAGCGATGTAAGTCGTCTCATGAGTGTCAACCGCTATATCCGCTGATACTTCAGGACGACTCTCAGGACGAGTGGGTGCCAGAGGAGGAACTGGAGATCCTTGACCGAGCCAAACTTCTCGGACTGAGAATATGCACCCATCGCGCACTGGGGGTGTCACGGCTTCCGGAGGCTACCAAGGCCGTCAAGCCGACATTCGACTTGATATCTTCGATCTTTGCCAACGATGGGCAGGTGAATGAGCAGACCGGCGAGGGGTAAGTCACGATTATTCAGACTGGACAGTCTGGGATAGATACTGATGCTTCGTAGTGGGAAGGTCAGGCATCACCTAAAACTCCGGGCCGCGTTGTGTGCGCTCAAGCTGGCACATGCCAAGGCATACGATAAAGCTATGGAGTGGGAGTTCTTCGAGTCGATAGCTACGACTTTACAGGTGAGCAGTCTTCTGACGGTCTACGTCTTCGATCAAGCTGATTGACCTCAAGGAACCCGTCTTCCATGTCAGGAATCACTTCCTGCTAAAGCTAGCTGAGATTTTGCCCACACATCGGCTTCAGCCCAGGTGGGGGTTCTTGCCCGTCTTAGTGGCTAAAGACCCGGCGATGGAGAACATACAGCTGGTAAGTTATCATGCACAGGCGTTGTGTTTCGACAGATTCAGCTGACAGCCCCAGGCTGCAAGTATCATGCAGAGTCTAGTCCGTACCGCTCCAAAACTAGCAATCGGTAAGTTCTCTTGATCAGCCCTGTTGTCTTACGCTGTTTCCATGAACTGACTCCGCGCAGAAGACAGGATCGACCGGATTGAGATGCCCCTTGCAAGGCTCTTGCTTGTCCTGTCCCATCATCCGGATCTCGAAGATTCGCAAAGCGCTATCCGCGACGTTGCCAAGTAAGCTTGCTCCCCCGGGCATTGTAGCGCGCAAAGCTGACTTCCTCGCCAGATTTGTCGAGTTCTTCGTCGACTGTATCGCTACCAAGGATAACATCAACCTGCTCTTACACATCGCCGCTAAGCTCAAAACGGTGAAGGACTCCATGCACGATGATAGTTCTGTAAGTCTGTCTCACTTAGTTCAGGGCAAATGCTGACACTGCGCTAGAATCTATATCGAATGAGCGAAGTCGCTCAAATTATTCTCCAAAATCGCGCGGCGGCCCACAGTTGGCCCCTATCTAGCTATCCTGGGACCGTCAAGCTGCCCCGCGATGGTTTCCACAACTTCAAAAGCAATCCCGAAGCTGCGGCAAACTATAAACGGGCGTATCTGAGCACAGAGGCGCAGGAGTGGTTGAAGGGCGTCGGGAAGCGATCAGGAGGTGTTGCGGGCCCTAGCGTGAGTCTGATAATCCGCTTCCTGGCTGGTCGCTGATGATGTCAGCGCCGAGCAATCCCTAGAGACAGCCGTTCAACATCTCCAAAGAAACGACCTGCAAAGAAGTCAAAAGGAGGGCCCGCAAAGAAGAGGCGGTCGCGGAAAGCAGCGGATTCGGACGAGGACGAAGAGAGCGACGAGGATGAAGAGGATGATGACGAGAATGGACCGACCGGAGCCGAAAGTGATGCGGCTGGTTCAGATGCGGAAGGAGAAGACGCGACGGGGCCTGGTGTGGAAGGGCGGGGTGGCAAGAGGGGAGCCAAGGTGAGTCTTTCAAAGAGAGCCAATAATGAGGGAGAGCTGACCAAGATCAGACAAAGGCGAAGAAGGCCGTTGATAAGAAGAAGGCCAAGCAAGCTCCTTCATCGACGAAAAAGAACAAGAAGAAGAAGGTCGACTCGGATGATGAAAATGGCGATGATATGGAAGTGGATGGAGAGGCCGAATCGGATTTGACGGATATGGAAGCGTGATGTGAAGACGAGGGTAAATTCTGGGATCTGCGGGCATTTGTACACACTAGGCACAATAGATTTGCTATGCAGTATATTACACATGCGCTCGCTCCGTTTGAGGAGGCGGGATCGTCATGGCGACGATGATGCTGGACCGCGCGGAGCTGTCCCTGTATGGCTGTGAACGTTAGTAGAATAGCCCAAAAAGGCGATTTTTGATCAATATTTGCTAATTCTGATTGGATTGTTCGTAGAAATTGCCCGTTTTTGGCAGTCTTCCACTAACATTTCACAGTATTGACAACTCAGCCGCGCTGAGCGCTGATGGGTGAGGGAGAGAGAGAACTCGAAAAACTGGAGGTGTTTCAGAACTCAAGTTGAAACATTCCGACACTTACGGCATGACCCCTTTGTGACCAGTTTCGACAACGACGCATATGGGTCCTGCTGGCAGACGAGCAAGGCAGGCTGTCCGAGATCTGAGAAGGCCCCTGGAGACGTCGATTCTGCCATCGAAACACTGAGTCCGGTACATCGATAATCATGTGCACAGTCCTCTCATAATGTCTACCCACAGAGTCAGCTTATGTAATTTTACACCACGTGCTACGCGTCCAATGCGAGCTTGATCAAAATGCGGAGCGGCAGCGACGCGTTTTCCTATATTGCTGTTTTGGGTTGCTGCACCCGGGCCAGGCGGTTGCTCGCTGTCCCATGCCGGCATGCCCGTAAGTGAAGGGKGCATTTAATGTCGCATAGTATTTGTCGCATATGCCTTCCGTCCCCTATGCATAGGTCTGTGAGGCTATGCATACATCATTGTTGCTGCTTTACAAAGTTACTGCAGCCACTGCTTGCTTTTTGCCCTGTTCCGGGTCAGTCATACGCCCAACGCGAGCTGTCGACCGCTATTGTAGAGCATTTAGTGTTTCGATGCGGGGCTCCAAAACATGAAACACGAAACTGTTTCAGGGGCTAGGCTCTTCAGCAGTTGGACGGCCAACTCAGTGCCAACTCTCTCAATCTCACCGCTGCTTGCCTGACCATAGGATGCTCACCCGCTTACYCATACTCTGCGCCATGGTATTAGTTCTCCAAAGCTGGATATGCGCCAACGGACACGTCTGCATAAATCCCGTACATGCTACATCTAGGCACGAGACCTMCCCCCTTCTCGACATCCGCCACAAGACCGATGCCCGCGGTGAGATCCAATTCGAATGCGGCCACTGTCGACACCTTCCGCCCAACGATCGGGTCAGGGCCGAGGTATTGGGAATGGGGCTTCAGATCCGCCCTATTGGAGGGGAGGGGAATTGTTTCTTCAGGGCGGTTTCGGATCAAGTGTATGGGACACAAAGGCACTATCAACGTGTGAGGGAGATGGTGATGGAGTTTATGAGGCGTGACGAGGGATTTCAAGCGGAGTGGGTGGAGCGCCAGTATGGCAACAGGGTGTCAAGCTATGAAAGATATTTGCGGATGATGGGCACGGACCGTAAGTTTCCTGCAGGGTTGAGTGACTGTAGTAGATCCATTACTGATATACCAGGGGAGTTCGCTGGCGAGATCGAGATTCAAGCTGCTGCTTTCGTCTTCCAACGACCCATCCGCGTCGTCTGCCAAGGGATATCCCACACCTACATCCCTACTCGTCAACATCCACCACTGCCCGACCTCCCCACAAACCCCGACAGACCCCACACTGTCCTCTTCACCGAGCAGGCGACTCACATCTGGCTCGCCTTTACGGACTCGAGGCTACACTTTGAGTCCATTGTGATGGAAGGGGAAAGGGTTGACGATGATTACCTCATACCGCACCATCGGGATAGGTCGGAAGCGGCTTTGGCGTTTGTTCCACCTCAGCCTACAGACGCTGAGCAAGGCGATACCCCCTCTATCCAGTCACCGACTTTGCTGACTCCAATACCTATCTGTGGAAATGCCACCATACGCAATTCCAAATGCAAGGCTACAATCCAGCTTAATGACTCACACTTTCACTCCCTCGCCAAGTCTGGTCCCACAAAGACCTGCATTTTCTGTCGCTCGGCCCGGAAATCCAAACCTCCTCCTGCTCGAGCTCCAACACCTCCACCTGGGCCGTCTTCCCATCGTCCGCATACCCCCCCGCCCGGTCCCACTGCTCGCGATAAGAGGACAGACCCACCCTCTCGAACCCGTGGTGAGGACGGTCTTACCCCCTCTACGCGTAGATCACGCCGAGCGAGGTACGATTCAGAGAATTCACCTCCGCCCAGTCCCACTCACGCTGGACGTGCTGAGGCAGCACCGGATCCCGGCCGTCCTCAACGTAAAATCATTCCTCCACGCTACCCCTATGCCACACAGCTCGACACGACTCCAACAGAGAAGGCGTGTCCCAAGTGTGGGAAGGTCCAGCTCCTAGATGACTTTCGCGGCGCTCGCGGACAGGTGTGCGCAAACTGCTCGTCTTGCCGGGAAGCGGAGTCTATCCGCAAACAACGCCTCCGCGAAGTCAATAGGGCACATTCTCGCGTACCCCCTCTTCCAACTCCCGACAATTCCCCCCAGCCCGACGCAGATGCTTCCCCTACATCCCCACTCGGCCCGAAGTCGCCCGCTCCATCTCTCCCCCCTCGACGACCGACCAGCATTGACGAAGATCCTCTCCTGGGCGATGAGGCTGAACTACTCGATGACTTTGCAGCGGCAAATGCATCCAAGGTCCTTGGGGATAAGTGTCCCGTCTGTCTGGAGAGGTGGTTCGATATCGATGTGAGAGAGAGAGAGAAAGGAAAAGATCGGATCAAGCTCACTGCGTGTAAACGTTGCCATGCGGCAAAGAGTCGCAAATTTGACGCTCGATTCAATATGCTTGACCCCGGTAAGTATCTTGCCAGCTTGCTTTGAGTGGTCTGAAACGGGTGCTGACTGGACAGGCCGCTCCATAAATGAGCTACTCACCTCGGCTGGACAGACAACGCTCCCCGAACCCACTCAACTCGAGATAATGGTCCTCTCCCCTGTCCACGCACAGGTACAAATGTGGCGGGTCAAAGGTGCTCAATATAAGTACGGCGGTCACACCTGTTGCTTTCAGCGAGACATCACTTCCCTCGCCAGATCTCTCCCCCATCTCCCTTCGAACCTCGATGTTGTCATCCTGCGAACCGGCGATGATCAGGCAGACGGCCGACTTGGGCGCGAAGATACCTTTCGGGTGCGCCGATCTGTCGTTCTTGCCTATTTCAACTGGTTCAAAGCAAACAACCCCCATTTCGCCCACATCGAGCTGGATCGAGAAGCTTTGAACTCTCTCCCTGAAGATGGTTCGGTATTCGAAAATCTGCCAAGCGAGGTACTACCGCCGCAGGACTTCGAGCCCGCCGATTTGGGACCAGGCGCTGCAGCGGAGGAGGAGGAAGAGGAGGATGAGATGACGAGGATGTTGATGACCGAGGCGGTAGTGATGGGGCTGGGAATGGATCAGACGGAGGCTGAGGCGATGAGGGATGAGCTGAGGGCTCCTGCGGCTCAGAGTACGCCGGAGTTACCCGTTCCTCAACTTCGCGCGACACCCATCAGCGAGCACGACCCCGGGTCCCACTTCCTATCTCGATCGTTTCCCTTCCTTTTCCCCACTGGCGCTGGCGATTTTCACCAAATCCGGAAGGAATCGTTGACTATGCCCGAGTATCTCAAACATCTCATGAGGTTTGACGACGGGCGGTTTAGCCGAGATCCACGATTCCGGTGAGTCTAAAACTACTCTACTTGGAGTCCTGGACACAGCTCACTCTTAGGTATCTCGCCTTCAACGTCCGAGCTCGATGGCAAGCTAAACGCTCGGCGTCTCACTACGTCCACCGACATCCCGGGGACGAGGCGCTCGATGCAGCCGGTCTAGAAGCGATGCTCGATGATCCACTATCGAAGCTCGCTGAACGAATTCGTCGGTCGGCTTCGACTATCCTTGGGTCGTCGCCGTATTGGTTCTCCAAGTCCAAAGACCTGAAAGCCATGATCCGCCAAATCGGCTCTCCCCACGCATTCTTCACCTTCTCCGCTGCCGATATCCAATGGTGGGATCTTCACCGCCACATGCCAAATCCATTCGATCCGTCAAATGATGAGAAGGTTCGGCAGCGTGTCAACAGCGAGCAGCTTAATGCTAATCCTGCAATTGCTGCATGGTACTTCCAGGAGCGGTTCAACGCGTTTATGAAACACGTTCTCAAACCTCTCTTTGGCGTTAAGGATCACTGGTTCCGCTACGAGTGGCAGAGCCGAGGCTCAAGCCATGTTCACGGTGTCATGTGGATGGAAGGAGCACCATCGGTCGACACCCTCCGGACGGATGACCCGGACTTGGTGCAGCGGTTTCTCGCTTTCTGGGAAGACAAAGTGTCGGCCTGGCATCCACACCAAGCCGAGGCCAAAGCCCCTCAGCACCCTTCCTCCATCCCCCCTGCCGATGTCACATACGATAATCGGTTCCTTGCGCAAATCCTCAACTGCGTCCAGCGTCATATCCGGTGTACGAGCTATTGCTTGCGGAAGCCCAAGGGTGGTGGACCACATGTCTGTCGCTTTCACTTCCCCAAGCATACGGCCGAGGAGTCAACTCTGATCTCAAATGATCGCGGTATGGCGGAACTACTATCAGCTCGAAATGACCCTATCCTCAATTCCTACTCCGCTCCCCTCTCTTTGGGATGGATGGGGAACTGCGACTTTTCCCCCTGTACCTCCGCACATGCCATTATCGCCTACGTCTCCAAATATATCTCCAAGTCCGAAGCTCAATCCGCCAACTACTCTGACATCCTTAGAGGGATAGCAAAGTGGTTGGAGGAGGACACGCCCTCTAGGGTGATCGTAACAAAGATGTACGCAAAGATCTCC